>BGPR01004415.1:94170-112718 GCA_013235015.1 Araneus ventricosus | reverse complement strand
ATTTCTTGCAAATATTATTAATTCGAGTCATTCCATTTTTACAATAGTATTAGTTAAACGCCAAAAGCACTTCAAATTGAGCAGTCAATAAAAACGGAAGCTTGCTTTAATATGAACTTTCTTTATTCACTATGCATCCTAAACGAGCAATTATTGATGCCTGCTCTTAATCGCGCTTTAAATAAAAACGTCAAAAAAGAAGCTTCGGGAGGACCCCAGATTGTTCTCGATAAGCCTAAACTAGAAGAGCAAAAATAAAAAGTATACAAGAGTGGCGCCTCGTGAAGTTACAGCTTTTGTGAAGACTGATGATTCATGCATAATCAGAGATGGTGAAGACCAAATATCAATCATCAATCAAGTTTCCTTTTGCTTTCTTTTTTTCATGTTTTGAGCATAAGCTTTAGGACCTGCACAACTTTCACACAAACTTGGGGAAACAAAACTCTGTAACCTTTTTAATCCCTTATGTTTTCTTGTGTCCGCCATTACCGACTTCGAGTTCGCGTACCCCCAACTGGTCCTTCACGTACCCCCAGGAGTTCGCTTACCAGAGGTTGTGAACCTCTATGCTAGAGTTTTAAAATTTTGTCCACTTAAGTATTCTCGATAACAGTACACTATTTTAATATTTTCAGAGCTTAATTATGAATTAATGGATTGATTTACTTAAATTTTGGTTCCATACTAGAAGCAACACCTGTAAGTGACTTTCGAAAAAAAAACTGATTTAAAGAATATAATTATAATTTTAAACTTACTTATGTATATGATTTGAAATTAAATTTCAAAAACATAAAATATCATATTATATTTTTTCGTTAAAAAATTAAATGAAAAAAATAAAAAGATATAACTAGGTGAGGGCTCGAGGGTTTATCCTCTCCCTGTATTCCATTTTACCTTCCTACATAAGTGAACCGTAATAGTACAGCAATTTATCATGCTGCAGCAAATGTAAATACTGAGTAAACATAACCCTGTAAATACCCTGAATACTGAATGAACATTCTGTCATATTGGAACTCTTTTCAGGTACACTATTCCAGTGCCACTGTTTTTTCAGAAGGCTATTCCAGTGTCATTTCTTCTTTTTCAGAACACTATTCCAATGTACCCAGCGACATAGTAAGCCTCTCACTCTTTTTTCTAGGGGGAGGAAGCAGTTTAGATACAAAAATGCCAAATCTAGTGATGATTTTTGCCGACTATAAAAAAAAATTATATATTAATATTTAAAATGTGCTGAAACAGTAAAGTATAACATTAATTTTGATTAACTATATTTTCATTGGAAGTACATACTGCATATAAGATTTAATGCTGTAATATATATAAAAAAAGAACTTGGTGAAAAAAAAAGGACAAATGAAAAGTATTCAGAAAATTTAAAAATGTAAAAATAAAACGAATTTCATGAATGAAAATGAATACAAAAAAATCGATCAAGATAAAATTTATTTCTTATGAATAGAAGATTATATCAGACATGACACAGGCTCGGAACAAAAAAAGCTGAACTTCATAAATACAGTATCTTGTCAAAAGTAAATACTGAGAAGTAAAATAAGTATTATTAATTGAACAATAAATGAAAAACTTTAAATAAAAAGTGCTTGTGATATTACAAATATTGTAGAATTATTATTTAAAAGAAAATTAATGGATAAAAAATGAATTCGCAAAAAGTTAAAATAAAAACTATGATAAAAATTATCTCGCTAAAAAATATGACCAAGTAAAAACTATTTTTGATTATACATAATTATTAAAACTTTTGTTTCTCATTTCTTGAGCTAACAGTTCAAGCTTTCTTTTATGCTTCAATCTGCTATTTTCATCCATTTTCAAAATTTTGCTTTCTTTCTTTGATTGGGGGTTTTTATTTTTTTCTCATTGCTATTTTCTTACTATCAAGTTCCTCTTGGTACTATTTGCCTGATGACCTAAAATTTTTGCACATGTTACTTACTATCAATAGCATCACGTAAAAAGTCTTCTTTCTATAATATTCAACAGCAGACTGCTCTTTGCTGATAATTTTGTATTTAACACTCTAAATTGAAGATTATGTTTCAATATACATTCTTCCTGATCTTTTATCTATCAAATCTGACATTATTTTAAATGTGCACACGGCGGGCAGTTTTTGTTTGCGTGTTTTTCACGTCTTTTATGTGCGTACTCCCCCCCAAACGCATTACCAAAAATTTTAATGCAGATTTACATCGATCCCAAGAATGACAAAAATCGATGCCGGAAACGCTGAAATCTGCGTTTTTGCACAAACGTGTCATGTCTGTGTTGATAGACAAACGTTAGGGAACGAAAACTAACAAAAATGAAATCGAAATAACTAACGAAAACGAAGAAAAGAATGTTAAAAAGAACGCGAAAATAAATTGGCTTCAGCGATCTTTTTTTTCCTCACGAAATTCGGATCGGTAGAAATTCGTGGATGATTTTCTTTCATCCAATCACAATTCGGAATGAATTGTGATTGGATGAAATGAAAGACAATTGGACGAAACGAGAAAGAAAAGAATACAACCTTTTCAGGCATTCCTCCCAATGCTAAACTTTGACTCCAAAGCGCGGCAAAACGCTGATACATAACTCGGATGAAACATAACTTTCGGCAGGATTACGCAATATCTTTTCAAAACACTTTCGCGTTTGAGCCGTAAGCAAAATTTTCACATGGCGCAAAACTTTGGTTTGCGTGCCCCCCCCCCCCCCAACACATTAACAGACATGTTAATGCAGATTTGCATAGATCCCAAGAATGATTAAATTCAATGCCGAAAAAGCGGAAATCAGCGTTTCCGCGGAAATGTGTCATGTCTGCAGTGATGATGAAAACATTCAAAAGTAGCCCAACGAATGTTGCATTTATTTTACTAAATGTTTTCAAGTAACTATGCTTTCTTTCTGTTTATGATTCTTGGGTAACTTACTTTCTGATAAATCTCATGTTAAGATAAATGCATTACTTTAAATTTTGTTTTATGTTTAGATTCAAATACAAGCAAAAATTAAAACCGAAAAAACTTAAAAAATAAATTTCTATATACATGCAAATTAACAGCAAAAAGTGCAAATTTTAAGGAAAATAAATTATAAATGAAAATTTATGAAGCAAGTGAAAATGAAATGATGATTCAAATTAAAAATCATACAAACCATATTAATATGACTGAATTCAACTAGTCTCCTCAGAGAATTATAATAAGTAAATATCACAATTGGATGAATAAGATAAGCACAATATGTTAGACGACTCAAAGGAATCCAAGCTTTCCATGAGAGGATGCCATTCACTACACCTGAAAGATCAAATTTGGATGTGTATTATGTAGACTTTGATACAATATATGATGATGCAAATAATTTTATACAAATTAGATACAATATATGAAATAAGATATTATAAGCAACTGACAGCCTCAGAAAACAAGGAATTGAGAAACTTTATAATATTTACTTATTTTTTAAATTTTTTTTTATTATTACACTTCCCAACTAGTTGAAATACAATAATGGATAGTACAGCATTTAAGAAACCCTTACACTTGTATGCTATGTTTCTCCCAATAGAAAAGTTAGATAAGAAAAACCAGTTTTAAGGGGTAGAAATAATATCCTGCTCAAAGATATGAATTTATGTTTTCATTTTTTCCAGAAAAACTTTTAAAAGGAATAATAATTTTTCTACTCACTTCAAATTAGATTACCTTTCTTCTTACTAAAGGATTTATTTAAAAATTATTTAAAAATTTAAACAATTGTCTCTAGTTTTAATTTTCCAAATAATAAGGATATAGGTTCAGTTAAAATCTTTAGTACTCAATGCGAAACAACTTGGTCCAAATCATCTTTTTAACTATACTGCATTTTAATTACTACCACGCATGTGAAAAACGGGATATTTTATATATTTCGAGTCTTTACCAAAAAATTTTCTACAATACAGATGCTTATTATATCTTTGAGTTGTGTATATGCAGTACATTGAATAACTTCAAGTATTAATTTAGATATATAGAATTCATTTTTTTTACAGAATTCTAATTACTGGCCCTACTTTAAATTTGGTTTTATCAATAAATAAAGGAATCCCAATTTAAAGTGGCCTAAAATCCCTTTTGAATTATAATTGAAGCGAGTAATATTTTTATTTGTAAAATTATAAATATTTACAAAAGAAATTGCTTATCAGAAACATACCTGCTTGACCAATCAAGCATACAAAAATCATCCATGCTAAGCCCAATGCAAATCCTAAATGGTTTAAAGCATTATAAAATGAAGATGCTACAAGAGTGAGTTCTTGATGATAAAGACCAAACAGACAGGCCAATGTGATGCTAGATGCAATCATCCATCCAACTGATAAGGTTATCTAAATAATAAAAAAAGACAAAGAAGGAAATTGTGAAACTTCTTGGCAATATAAAAGAAGCTCCCACAGATAAAGTTTTAAAAAGATGAGGCGAGGATTATATGAAAATTAAATAAATGTAGACTGGTAAGAAGCAACATCAGCTGGTCGAAGAGCAACAAAGTTGAAAATAAAATTTTAACCTTTTAATAATTACTAAACATTAGGACAGATGATTAAAAAATATATAGAGTTTGATCCAACAAGAAAAATTCCATTTTTAAAGAATATTACCCCCTCCAAACGAAAATATTTTTACGAATTTATATTTAAGCAAATCCCTATAGAAACATTTTCACTGCATTACCAAACGAAAAAACAAATTTTGTTTCGAAATTCTATATAATATAATCTCTAAAAATTAGAAAAAAAAACAATATTCATAAGATGTAAGCAATAATTAAAAAATTAAAAACTCTTATTATCAGTAAATTTTTCTCTATAAATATTCATTTAAATATAATTTTTTATGATAAAAGTGGCATTGGATCCAATATTTCAAAGAATACACGATTCTCTTTTATGTTACAATATGCATTCTTGCTTCATTATATCAGATAATAATGTAGAATTTTTCCATATGTGAACTACAATAATCTATAAATAATTTTTTTTTCTTTGAAGAAAAAATAAGGCATATATGATGTAAAATAATTTGTTCTTTATGATAATAGGTGAAATTTTTCCATGTAATTATATCATTTCTTTTATATTTCACAGAAAAATTCTGTTCTCAAGCACTTCACAACTCTCTTGGGCTTTTTTAAAAAATCCAACATGCTAACAGTCAGGTGACAATGAGATGAATCATTGACTCCACTGAAATTTAAAACTATACAATAGGGAAATCTACTGTTCCATCTTTTTACAATAAGTAACAAATATAAATTTTATTAGTGAAATAAATAAGCATTTTATTAATAATTTCAATAATGCAACACCTTATCAGAGAAGGGCATGAATACTTTATTTCATAATACTGAAAATTAGTTTGTATTTGATAATTTGTATATGATTATATAACTGTCAACAAACTTACCAAGTTCAGCTTGGCGGCATTGTTTTGTTTCCTTTTATATAAATAATAAGCCAACAGCAATCCAAATAAGTAGGGAGCAATTCTAGTATAAGGCTTAATATAATATTTATTAAAAAAATCTGACCACCTGAAATTCAAGATTTAAAAAAAAGAATGAATGAAATTGTAGAAAAATTAATTTCAAAAAATGCTTCATTGCTTTTGAGCATCAAAAATAGCATTAATTCAAACTAACTTTTCAAAACAAATTTACAGGCAATGGAACAAAGATATGGAAATAAACAATAACATTAGGTTATATCCTAAAGGCTATTTTTAAAAATGAATTCTTATTTATACATGCAAAAATAATAAAACATTCATAAACAGATTATGCCGAAATATAACTTTTAAAATGGATTAAACTGGATATTATGCCTTAATCTTCATACTAAACAACAAACAGCATGTTAAAACATTATAATATTTTAAAATTCTTTCATACAATATTTTAAAACATTTAGTTAGCACTTTTCCTTTTCTATAATAAAATTTATTAAAACACTTCATACATATATTTGCAAACTTGACCACATTTTTCACTATATACAGAATTCCCACTCTTATTGAAGAAAAAAAAATTCAACAACTTTTCAAGGACCTTTTTAAGAAAATTCCATATTTTAGACATAAAAATACAAATACAAATTTAAAACAAATTAATCATTTGCATTTTTATTTTTGAAATAAAAAAAAATTTATACGGATCTACAATTCTAATGATAAAACTGCGACCAAATTTTATCCATCTAAACTATTTAAGTTTTTGAGTTATGGTGTTCACATCAACACAGACTTCCCTGGCTCTATGAAATTAAATAACATACATTTTGAAAACAGATTTCATTGGAGAGAAAATCAGTTATTGGCATTTAAAACAAAATTCTGTTCAAACATATCAGTTACTTTCAAAATACATTAGGATAATTGCAGGACTATTTTACGCAACAGAGAAATATCCTTGGTAGCTTTTACTGCATTGTTAAATTAATCTGTCTTTGAAAATAAAAATAGAGAAAAGATTGATGATTGACAAAATTCCCAAACAAACACACTTTTTCTGGTGGTGGAATTCTCAAGACAAAACCAAGTCTCAAACTGGTTTTCTCTTCTGTCCTAAAAAATATTGGATGTACATTTTACTTATTTTTCAAGGACCGAACTAAAGATAAAATACTTTTCCAGGGCCCTGAGTAAGGCAAATAAAATTCAAGGAGTTTTCAAGGACTGTGGGAACCCTATATATATGTATATATATTACAGAGAGAGATAAATATTTAGAAATAATACTTACCGCTGCATATAATCTGCACCATGTTTTGCTTCATCAACAATATTCCCTAAGCCAGCTACCAAGTTATACTCATAGGTGATAACAAAACTGGATATTATAGTTATGCTAAAGATGAACCCTAAAAGTGAATACCCAACTTTGGGCCACCTGGAAAAATAAAATATTTTCAATTAGAAAGAAATATTCACCAAAAAATACTGTTGAAATTAAGAAATGTTGATAATTTGTCTACATCAACGGAAAGAAACAAAAGTATTAATTATCCAGAAAAATTCATCATACCTCCATAAAGTAACTAATAACAAAGGACTGATGATGTAAAACTGCATATCATTTGCCAGATACCACGACCACCCCATACACTACAAAAGATAAATATTGTTAAAATGCTTAGCAGATAAAAAATATCCTTATAATACATTTAAGATAATTACACTACAATATATTTTTGTAAAAATACATTGAGATACCATACATAAGGACAATTAAACATTTAATGTGAGCTGGTGTGTGTGGGGGAGTAGGGGCAAACACTCAATTCCACATTCTCTTGCACAAATTAAAATGCATTTCTCCAGTCTCTTCACGAAAGAATTTTCTACATTTCAATTATACTAGAAAAAAAATATCTCCAATATGCAATTGTGGTCATCGTGAATGGATAGTAAATCAGCATATTGTCAAAGCAGCTGCTGGTAAAGCCAAGTCGCTCATTTAAAGTCATCCACCATCCTACCACTTCAAAAGAACTTAGAGAATTAAAGAGATCACACAAAAATAAATAAACATCAATGACAGGAAGAAAAAATTCAAAAAACTGAAAACTCCTTAAGAGTTATTTTAAATAATTATAGGAGGATATTTAGTTTAAAAGTAATGAGAAAGGCAAAATTGATCTTATCACAATTCTAGTATTAAATGTTTGCTCCTAGTGAAAGATTTTTATCACATTTACATGCATAATTAAAATCTTAGAATTAAGTCTTGAGATGTTTCACATCCACACACAATACAATGTTAACCACACACAACAGATAATACCAATAAATACCCTATTAGCACAAGGATAATGCAAGATATTTTCACAATGTAGTTCAATATTCTGAATATCATACAATATCGTTAAGCCATTATAACAATACTGCAGACCACCTTGTGTTATTTGAGTATACATATGTGCCTACAAAATTCTAATTATTAAAAAAGTAAACAAAGGAACTATTAATCTCATATATATAGTGTTATTTTAGATGTAAAAAGTTGCAACAAATAAACACATATTTAGAGCTAAAAATGTCATTTTAAGTGTTATTTCTATATTCCATAGGGAATGACAGACAAAAACAAAATGATTCAAAGTTTGTTTTTAATATAATAACACTTTTGATTCAACTGTAAATGAAAGAAAGTTTGACAGTGAAGTCAATACATAAAAACTGAAAGCAAACTGGCAATTTGAATACTTTAACTAAATACATGTTTAACAAAAAATCTTGAAACTTTTAAATACTTTCAATTTGATCATATTTAAATGTTTCTTACCTGATCAAGTGAAGATTGGAAATTGTTAATGTAAAGCAAATTCCACCACCAACTAACTTCGCAGTTATGATCAATATTATCATCAAGCGAAAGAGGACCAGAGGTTAAAATTGGATATATAGTTGTCCAAAATGCCACAACAACCATGTATACAGGTGTCAGTCTGATAAAGAAACAAGTTTCATTTTATTACACTATAATATGAATTGTGCTTTAAAAATTAAAAAATAGCATTCTAAAATGCTTTGCATAACAGCATCAACCTTAATTAATAAGAGATAAAATTATTTTATAAATTGTCCTGCTCTATGATGCCTATATTTGCAAAAATATAAAAATAGCCATAAATTTATATTTTTAAATATACCTCTGTTCAATTTAGATTCGATAGATTATTTTCAAACCAATACAAAATAGTTCAATTCTCATTTCTAATTCATTCATAAATTGGCACCTTTAATCTCTTTGGAAATTCTGTCATGGAAATCTATCTTTGGAAACTCTACCAATGGAAATCTAAATAAGAACTGTTCTAATCTGTGTCTTCCATGTAGAAAAGTGGTCCATTACTCTGATCATAAGAAGACAAAATAATAGAGATTTAAAGAAGTAACCATAAAGATGTTTTTTCTTTTTAATTATATATATGTGTAAATTATATCTGCTTGGAATGAAATGTCACTCCTCATAGATTTATACTTCTTTTAAAAACTAAAAATTAGAAAAAACAATGTTCAGCAGCTCATGTGTTGGCATTTCAAAAAATATAGTGGCTCATTTTATCACTGCCTCGAAGGATGTTAACATTTAAAACTGCTTCTTTTGTATTAAAAACCAAAATAAGAGCAGTATTTAGTAACTCATGTATAAATATCACTATCTACAACAGTTATTAGTTTAGTATTTGATACACAATAATTTCACACATTTCATTTTTAGAAAAAATAATAACTCGGAAAATAATATATTTTTTTCAAGTTCAGCAAAATATACGAGTTCATAAATGCAATTGTACACATACCTTATATAACGATGTATATAAAAATAAATCCATGGCATTTTGCCATCATTCTTATGAACTTGTTGAAAGAATATGTATGCCACTAAGAATCCACTGAAAAAAAATCACTTTTTATATCATAAAAGATGAAGAACAAATAAATTTCTTAACTGTGCACTTGTGATAAAAATGCTACTAAATTAAATGTATTAATTATAAACATGTCTCAACTAACCTCTGAATAAATAGATTTGCACTAGGAAACATTAAAAAATAAAAAGAATTTGGAAATTGATATAAAAACACAGTGAATGGAATGAAGAATAATTTAGAATTAAGCACAATGTTAATTTGGGAGATGCAAAAAAAAAAAAAAAATCAATATTTCATCAATATAAAAACATAACATATTCCATTAAAATGAAGGCAGTGATATGATAAAAAATATCAAAATAAAGTGTGCAAAACTATTCAAAGAAATACAGTTTAATTTTAGAATTTAATCACATCATTCATCTACCACTACATGAGAATTCATAAATCAAAAATGTGTAGTTAAAACTTTCAAAAAGTAACAAATTTAACAAAATGCTAGCATGTGAGAACATCGTAAAAATGAACCAGTATACATATTTCAAAAGAATGTTGTTTCTACAACAATAAATTCCAATTCTCACCTGAGTAGAAAAAAAGAATCAACAGAATAAAATCCATTCAGAATTACTTGAAATTGCCAGTGGTCAACATAATCAATAGTCTCAGTTAAATTTCCTGAGAATAGATATAAACATATAAATGGATAACATTTTTAAAAAATGGTAGCAATACTTTCATTATTTGCAATTAAAACGCATTACATACAGAAAAGAAAAACAAATCAGTTCTTTTGTTTTCAGGTACAAATATTATCTTAAAAATTCTTTGCAAAATTTATTCTTTAATGGTTACTTTACAAGAAATAGTTTTTTAAAAATTTATTTCATAATGAAAAATGCTAACAAAACATGTACATTATTTTGAAGAAAACAAAAATGAAAATGAAAGTGCATGTCATTAATTGAGTCTAATTAAAAAATAATCAATGTTTTAATGCCTACTCCATTTCTGGTGTTTTTTGTTAAAACATGAATTTAACATAGTCTCAAGATTGAACTTTTTAACTATAAATTACAAAAAGAAATGTTTTCCCACTAAAGTCAACTTATTAGAATTTCACTTTTATTCATAAAGTTACATTACTTATTGTGAATAGATATTAATCATTTTACTCATCTCTCATGGCTGAAATGATATTTATACAAAGCAAGGGTACGCATTTTAAATTTGGATTGTGTATAGAATATTAAACAGTTCTGTCTGAATATAATAATTAGTAATTTGACCTGTCCTTACGGACATACAAATTTCGAGTCACTGGCAGTTCTGAAGAACACCAGCAAAGGCGATATTCCAGTACAATTCCATACAAAGTACACTGCTTCATAAAATAAAGGCTGAAACAACCTATACACAATTTCTTGATCATAACTAAATAACATTAACATAAAATAATAATAAGAAAAAAAAAGCAAACAGGAAGGCCACAAATTAACGTGATACAATACAACAACTCAAAAAATAAATAAACAACACAGTTGCAGCTAGCATACAGGGACGAGTATTTACAATAAATATATAAAATATTCTGTCTGAATAAGAAATTATATACAACAAATATATATATATGAACAGGGTTCATTATTTAAAGGATATTTTCTAGTTATAAATTGGTTTATAACAAATGTGCCTTATTGCAAGATGAAGTAAAAATAGTGTTTTTGATGCAATAAAATCTATAGAAACATACGATTTATTTTTGAGTTTATAAAAGAAGCCAAACTTAAGATTCAATCTACTTACTCACAACAAGAAAACCAAATGCATAAGAATGGCAAACAATAACCCAGGTCATACTCAAGAAACGAATTCCATGCAGGCAAGGAAGTTGACCTTCAGCACTAGTGTTTAATATTTTCTCTCCATTAGTAAAGATGCAAAAGCAGTTAAAAAATGGTTTACATTTTTTGAGGAAGACTGAAAGAAAGATTTATGTTTGATAAACTCCAATAGAAAACAGTAAAATAAAAACCAAATATGTCATTATTATTCAGTGTTTTTCTTTTTCCTAAGTTTTTTACACTATAAATATTGTTTATAATTGAATTCAGAAATAGCTTTTAAAATCTGAAATTCCTCAGTATATCTTTAACAGCCTTAAAACAAAATTTGAGATTTCATTATATACTGTGTATTGCCAAATTCCTTCATAGTAAAACCATGTTCAATAAATAACTCACTTCTTTAACACAAAAATTTATTTTACACTAGCAGTACGTGCATGCCATTGCCCGTGGAATCAGGACTTCAACAAAATGGGGGGAAAACTGCCCACAATGACATGAAAAAGTTTTGAAAACAAAAGATGCGAATGTAATGACGTCACCTGCCGGAAGGAATCGGATTGTAAAAATGGGATTGCAGAAATGTTGGGAGTGAAAGCATATGACGTCACCTGCCGTGAGGAAGGTCACACGCGAGCCAACGAAATTGCAAATGCTTTCTGCGACCGATCTGGAGAAACTCTTGCTGTTAAACAAAATGGGGGAAAAAATGCCCACAATGACACGAAAAAGTTTTGAAAAGACAATCAAAACAAAAGATACACATTATTGATTTTCCCACTTATTTTTCTCTCGACAATGATGCGAATGTAATGACGTCACCTGCCGGAAGGAATCGGATTATACAAATGGGATTGTAGAAATGCTGGGAGTGAAAGCATATGATGTCACCTGCCACGAGGAAGGGCACGCACCAGCCAATGAAATTGCAACAATGCTTTCTGGAACCGTTCTGGAGAAACTCTCGCTAGCGATAAAACTGTTTGAACTGATCAGGGAAAAATTAATTTAAAAAAAAAACGGAAAAAGATATTTTAACCATTCATGTTTTAAATCCAACAGAAACGTTCTAGTCATAAGTTGAAAAAAATGAAAATTATAGAGATGTTAGTACATCAGACGCGAGAATTTGAAGAAATTCTTATTAAAAATTATCATAAAAGTGAATTTTTCACAAATTTCTCAAAATTCAGTAAATTATGTTAGACGTATGAAACAAACTTCATTAGAATGGAAATCGTTTGCTCTTTCCGATGGTGTATCTCTTTTTTTTTTTTTTTCGTACAATTATCCAAAACCACTCTATTGAGAAATTAGCGCGAAAAATCACCAAAAAGCACAAAATATTAAATAAAAAATTTTCTAGAAAAAAAATTAAAATTTGGGCTTCGAGGTGCGGTGAGTCACCTTTACAACTACCCGTATGCCAAATTTCATGGCTGTGAGTGCGATAGATTCGTCTGGACATCAGGGATTCAAACATTTCCTTTCATAAGTATAGATTAAGTGAACATAGATACACATAACAGAGACATAAATGACATTACAAACAAGAAGCTAAAAACAAACTGTTGTCAGAACACTAAACACGAAAAACAAGTTTAAAGACCAACAATTAATAATCAATACCCGGAACACACTATTCTTTTTGCACTGCACAAACTAGTTTTATTTTATGCTCAGAATTTTTTTTTTCTTGCTGATTCAACAAACACAGAAATCTGAATGATTTAACATTTTATTGAAAAACTTTCATGAAAAAAATATTTCTTCAAATAAAAAATATATAATAAGCACGGATAATACTGTATGTTCCCCAACAACTGCTTGCAAGATTAAATAGTATATTAATAAATTTAATTAAAAGCAGCTTTTAAAAACACAGTTTTATCAGTGCACTAAACAGCAGAATCTTTTTTAATTATTTTAACTATCACATCTATTGTTTCACTTACTCACAATCAGGTGCCACCACCAGAAAAGAACCTAACTTAATTTAATCAATGATTAATGTGTAATATCTGTATATAAAGTTTGTATTCCTAAGATGTTATCATTAATGTTAATGGCCGCTAACGGTATAGTTGTGTTCTCATCATGAAAATAAATTCATCTTCATTTTTAACCTCGCATCTGTATTTATCTGAAGTATAAACAATCATGAAACATAATCAATAATTAATTTCTTAAAATATTAACATAATGAATTGTCATTGAGAATAGAGAAGTGTAAAACTTTCAAACCTCTAGCACATCAAGAAGTGGGAGAAAAAACTATTACAAAATTCCATTTTTACAAACATGAAACAAGTCAAGTTAAAAGTATTTAAAAATTACTTTTCCTGTGTCAAACCAATGAATAAAAACACTAATTATAATATGTAATAGAAAAGTTATTCTAAAAATGCTCATATCTCATCCTAACATAGGCAAAATGAAAATGTTCCTTCTTTCCTTATATTAGTTAAAATGTGTTTATCAATTTTCAATTTTAATATCTCACATATTTTTCCAAATATTTAATTCCAATTTAGAGCAACTGATTTTATCTTGAACGATGAACTTCAAAACTTACATTCATAGATTTTTATTTAACTTATTTCAAAGACAGAGTTCTGTAATCGATTTTTGATTCGCTTCCTAACATTTGTTAGTTTTGAAATTTGCACATGTGTATTCTCGATCACAATATACTATTTTATATCTTCAGAGTTATCAATTAATATAATAAAATTTTTATTATATACCAGCAGTAAATACCAGCATACTTGGTAGTAAATTTGAGAAAAATTGATTTCATGACTCCATAATATTTACAATAATGAATTATAAATTAAAAACTTAAAAAATTTTAAAAAATTAAAATAAAAATCGATGTTTTAGTACACTAATAAAGGTATGTTTCTAAATCCTGTTTTATAACATTTTTTTTCCTTTAACCTTCATATTGAGAATAACCAGAGAAAGATTAACCTGGTAATGTAATTTGGTTTCCAGTATCAATCAAAAAAGCATCAGAATCTGCATTAGAAATGCTTTCTATATCTCCATATATTGAAGGTTTATCAGAATCATTTGTTCTAAATATAGTAAACTTGGTTGTATTTTCTTTTGCATAGTATTCAAAAACAGTTATTGAGCTCCCAATTATAGCCAGAAGAAGAAAGAAGGATATCAAAGATCTGAAAAATAAGAACAGAATACAGTCCATATATGAATAGAGTATTTAAAAAGGCAGGTATCTAAAATGATAAAGAAATTTGTTATAATGAATTCAAAAAAGAAAACCTTATTCTACTTTCTTAAACAAACATTTTAAAATGAATTTTAAAAAATATTTTGCAAAGCTATAAATGAAAAATTTAATGGAAAGAATAATAAAGAATTCCTAAAAATCAAAACTTAATTATTTTCAAAAAGTTCTATTGTATCAAACATACTATATGTATTCCCAATAAAATCAATGATGATCTTTTCAAACTAAAACTACAGTCAAAAAAATATAATAATGCTATTGATCATAATGTATTGAAAACAGCTTGAAGCCACAGTAAAAAATGAACTTAAAATAGATAATTTATCAAAGTTCTTTATCAGTTTCAGTTTTCTGAATGTTATAATTGGAAATTTAAAAAAAAAGAATAATTTTTAAACTGAAATCTAACAAGTTTCCTTCATTATTTGTTGTAAATTAATGGAAAATTGTTAATACCTTAAACTAATATATATTTATTTAATTCATCATTTACTTTGAAATATGTCTAATAAAAAATATATAATCACATTAATAGACTTGAAAAAGGATTTATGTATTGGAATGCATATGTAAATTTTCAAAACATAAATAATTCAACAGAAGAAAAGTTATTACATCACAATGATGGCAGCAGTAGTTAATTTCTTTGATGTAGATTTGCAAGTCAATGTTGCATTACTCAGCGCACTGCCTATTCTTTCATCCAAATTTGATAAAATGCCTAAAATAAAAAAATGACCAACATTCAAATTATTAATAATTTTTGACTTGCATATCTAGATATCTATGTACTGATAATTGTTTCATTTGATAAAATTTTAACAAACAGATTTTGAATGATTAGAATAAGTATGTAATATTGATGTATATATAAAGGAGGAAAGTGTGTGTGTTTGTTTTTTGGTTCTTTATGCATGCCCACATTGTTGGATTTATGGCACCCAAATTTGGCACAGTGATGGATTAGTACAAGAGGGAGCTAACGCCATAAAAATTATTTTAAATTCGAATTAGATTCTTATTTATTTAATTAAATAGTGAAAATTAAGCTATTTTTAGATGCTTTTCACCAATAAATTCTGAAATACTTATTGCACGAAAATTTTTACACCACTTTAAAGAGCAAAAAATTATCTTTTTAATGATACCAATTTAATTGTTGTACAATGTTTTCTACAATTTTAATACACATTTCAGAATTTATTTTAAACTGAATTTGTAACAATTGTTTCTATTGTTATAAAATAAATTCAAACCAATTTATTTTTTCATCAAATCCTTTATTCACGAGTTTTTACTACTGCTAAAGCTAAGAAAATATTGCTTTCTTTGGTCATTAACTCCAAAGTAAACTTCTTACCTCCGCTATTATTTCTTAGCATGCAATTAACTTCTGTTTTTATTTTGTAGCTTTTAATATGCCCTCAAATATATTTTTGACATTAATTTAGTTAATATGTGATGTTTCATTTAAATTTCACAAATGTTTGAATGATCCTAATCAGTGTGCAGCAGCATGGCGACCAGGAAGTATAGATGCCGCAGATGCCAGTTTTAGGGGCCCCATGGAGACAAAACATTACTGCATTTATGCAAGTTTTTAAAGCAAAATATGATTGGAGACGTAAAAATAATACCAGGCCCAAGGGCCATTTGCGATTGCTAAGCAAATGACAACAAGGGTAAAAAAAATATTCCCTGGGCACCAATCACCCACGCTCAACTACTGACCATGGTTGATAAAATTTTAATATGTTTGTGTCACTTTTTAAAGTCAAATATGATAAGGAGTCGAAAAATACCATGTGCATGGTGCTGTTTACCCAAGTTAAGCCACTTATGATGAAGGGGAGAGGAGAAAAAAATCATAGTATGACCAGAGCCCCACTTATCCTCTGTACACCACTGTCAGTAAGTAAAGTCATTAAAGGTAAACCGAGTCATGTTCCTACCGAAGGGAGAGGGCCCAGGGAGAAAAAGGAATGGTGCTTCCAGTCAGGCATACAAACACCAAAAAGAAGAGAATGAAGGGCATAAAAAGCATGGTATGAAGTATTTTTGTCTCTGTAGCGATGATGGGGATGGGAAAATGGAATTTCAAGGGTTGCCAGACTCGTGTGAAATGGTTACAGACAAAAAGAAGAGGTTAGTTTAGCTGCTGGGTGAGGGGTCAGAGACACAAGAAAATACATGAAAGACGTTACAGTGGAAAACAGTTTAATCGAGCTGAAAGAATTATAAGTACTTCGACTTGTAAATATTTCTGCCCCAAACAATGCCGGGTACATAAGCTAGTATCTATTAAATGAGCATCGGTACTTTTCAGAGCTTTAAAACCATCATCAATAATGAAAAAAATCATACATTTTCATAAAAATGCATTAATATTTGCAGCACTTATCAAATAAATTGCAACAATTGTTTTGTAATTAAACAGCTAAACTTAAGTTTAAAATAAAATTGAAGTTACCCTTTTACTATCACATTATAACAAAAATATTTATATACAAATATTATGTAAATATTTTTTAAATATAAATAGTTTAACTAGAAATATACAAAAAAAAAATAAAAGCAAATGTACGCGTGTCTGATGCCTACAGGGCAGACTACTGGACCTAGAACCAAATTTGGTACAAACATAATTTGGAAGGTAGGCATGTGCATATATGTTTTTCAAATTTTAATTAGAAACTAGCTGCATGACCCGGCGTTGCACGGGCAATCTTGAATAATGGGATATTCCCGGGCGGAGAGAAGTGAGATCACGTGAGGCCTTCGGATCCATATTTTATTATATGCCCGGCTCCGTTTTTTTTCAACAAATATTGTCACTTACTTTCTCCAAGAAATGTAAATGTTCCTTCAAATCTAGTCTTTTTATTACTAATTTTCATATGCCAGCCTCCGATTTATTTTTTTTACATATATTGTCGCTAACGTGAACGTTACGTTCCCCCCAAAACGTATTCTCTTTTCTTTGTTCTTCTGTTTCTTCGGCTCTTCTGTATGGCCCGGCGTTGCACGGGCTAAATCGAATAATACCTGAGGTCACGTGACACATGCCTAATGTGTGTTATAATATTGTTGAAGTGTGTTGTATTAGTGTTTTCACCTCCTGCTTCATCTGGGTGTAGATGAGAGGTCCTGTGATAAATCTGGCCATGAATTCTGAAGCAATACGCTCCTCTCCATGTAGACGGTACAATCTGTGCACCCATTGAAGCACTGGTACGACCTTATGTTATTTTGAAATGCACTGATAATTCACCGGAGCCATCCATCAATCTTTTCATTCTCACTGGATAAACTGAAGCCTGCTCAATTATATTTCCATTATGACAACAATGAGTGTAAATTCCTCTCTTATTCTTTTCATCCCGGAAATACAACCCTCCGCATTTCAGACAGAGATTGTCCATTTCTCCACAGTTGTGTTCTTCAGTTCAGAACAGTTATAGCTGCATAAAAAGTTTGTATCTGATGTTGATTTTGTCCTTCAATAACATTCAGACGGCGTTCTCTTGCATGTTGTACCATGGCTGACAATCGGCTATTTCTTTGTTCGTCTGTTCCTTCGGCTCTTCTCTCCTGGCTACGTTGTCCCATTACTGCCAATCGGCTATTTCTTTCTTCGTCTGTTTCTTCGGCTCTTCTTCTCTGACCACGTTGTGCCATTACTGCCAATCGGCTATTTCTTTGTTCGTCTGTTTCTTCGGCTCTTCTCTCCTGGCCACGTTGTGGCATAGTTGGACAATCGGCGGCTTCTTTCTTCTTCAGTTTCAACAACTCTCCTTTCACGTTTTCTAATTGCCTCCCGTCTACTGGCAGCATCCCGTATAATTCCTCTTTTTCTTTTAGGCATCGGAAAAAGCGAGAATTGAACAAAGCAAAAATAGTAACTTCCAAATATCAGCTTAAAACAGAAGCTTCCACAAATATTGAAACTTGATCAAATCAATGAATAATGATTAAAATCACTAACATAACTAATCTA
>BGPR01004415.1:12037-89385 GCA_013235015.1 Araneus ventricosus | reverse complement strand
ATTAGGTTTTACAAGCACTTCAACACTAGAATTGTGCGACAGAGATCTATTAGTGTCTCTGCTATTGGAGAGATTCTCAAGATTTGATTAAAACCAAGCAAGTGTTGTAAGCCACAGAACAGCAAATTAAAAGAAAACTGAATATGGTAAATACCAGCAGTGATATGAAAGGGAATATAGATGCCCCAGATGCTAGACTTGGGGGGGGGGGGGGCCATGAAGATAAAATTTTAGTGCGTTTAATGCCACTTTTTAATGTTAAATACGATGGGAAGAAATAATAGCACCATGACCTGGGTGCCATTTACCCTGGCTAAATCACTGATGATGACATAGGGTGAAATAATCATATTAAACCCCAGGTGCACCACTTACCCTTGCTATGCCACTGATAAATACAAAGCTTTAAATTTCCAGACTAATCCATCAATTCATTGTTTAAAAAATGTATTAATTATTACTGTTTAAGGAAGAATAACATTATATCATGCAATGGAAAGACATTTTTTTTAAATAATTAGTTGTAATTTTTATATTTTAATAAGAAAAATATGACACACTATAATGAAGTTTATATTTTCTAAGTTGATAGTTTCATAATCATGCTATTATTCCATTTAAAGAAAAAAAAAAACAAGAATGTATATCTTCTTAAAGCATCAATTTAAAAAAAGTTTTCAATACATATAACACTCATATTTTTATAATGAAACAGTTACAGCTTTAAAAGTTTGTATTGAAAAATAAATAATAACCTATAGACTATATAATATTTCAGTTAGTCTAGATTTTCAATGCTCAACAATAACACATTTTTTTTTTCAATATATACTCATTTTAATAGATCATGTTGAGAAATCTGAAAATGTATTTTAAATTAGACGATAAGTGAATGCAACTGAGGAATATTTACAAATCAATAAAATGAACATTCAATTTTTTATATAATCACAGTTTACTATTACAATAAAAAAATTTAACTTAACTTCACTCCTATATAAAAATTACACCAAATATGATTTCTTCATAGTTTCATCAAGTGGCTAAAATTTTAATATCAAAATGAGTATACTTGATTTGAATAAATTTTGTAATTGAAAAAATCCTTCCAAATATTAAAAATATTACCCTATTAAACAAAAATAGATTTCTCAAGTCATTAATCCTCCGAGCAGCGCAAACAACTTCTTACATTTTTCATGTTCAGTTCAAAAGCAGATAGCTCGTATTTATATAAATATTTTTTAAAAAACTCATGGATAAAGTATTCTTAAGATTTCAGAGATATAATTAAATACAAAAAAAAGTGGTTCATTCGCTTTAAAAGCTAAGATTTCTAACCTGACAGCTAAAAATTCAAAATAATTAGGCACTCAGAGCTGTTAAATATACATTAAGCTTTCACAGTAAATGAAAAAAAAAAAAAATGTTAAATCATACATTTGTAATTTTCAGCTAAAAAATATTCACTATATAGTAAAGAAATATTCATTAAAATATATAAGTTGAATTAACCTCTTATTCTATTTATACAAACAAAGCATTATTTTAGAAATGCACCATAGTTTAACTGAATAGTTTTTTTTATTATTATTATTTCGATTTATACCAATAAAATCTATTACATTTTACTACTGAAAATTTAGATCTATAAATCAAACAGTCAATAAAATTTGAGGATAGTTCAGCATCTAGTTCAAAATTACAGTTTTTGTAAAAAGTAGGTACACCAATAAAGAGACAAAGAAAATTTGCCATATACACTCACTTTTTAATGACCAGCCATCAGATTTAACATTTTCAAAAAGATATATTAAGTCTCGAAAACATTTGATTGAGTCAGTTTCAGCAAAAAAATCTACCAACAATGGATAAAAGTTCTTTGGGAGAAAATTTTGGATTTCATTTAAAAAATGTCTATCCTCTTCAGAAGCTAACTTTAAATTTTCTAATACATGAATGCCTTCTGCATATTTTTGAACTACTTTAACAAAGTTGAAAATGTGCTCAGAATCTGTCTCCTCAATTCTTTGATTATAAACAAAGGAAATGCTATTAAAATAAAGCAAAAGCAATATAATTAACTTCTTAGTATCCAGATACATTTCTGGGCTGTGAATTAAACGCTATCAACAGCATAAAACGTTTTTAATAATAAAACGAACTTCAAAAACCGCTCAAACTACTGCGTCATATATAAAACAATAATAATGCAACTATCAATCCCTCTCAATAACGATTATCATACAAGTTGATCAATTACATTATTTAAGGTAACTAAACATAGAAAAATTCATTGCACTTATGGTATTGCATAGCAAACACTCTTAAATAAAAAAAAAAGACTAAATTTCCTTTCGTGACAGAAAGAAGCAGACAATAGCTTTTAGCCGAAATATTGTTAACACTCAATTGAGCAAGTCAAGTCAAGTTGAATAGTGAGCAAGACAGCAGACGAATTTCGTAAAAATCAAAACACAACAAACGACTAAGCTGAGGCCAGATTATACAAGATAAATTAGAGTCTAATCTAGATTGGCAAACCAGAATAGCAGCGCAATAACACGTTCTTAATTTCAATCAAATCTACATTATGTAAAATATTTGGAAGAAAGCAAAATAATGCTGTAATCATCTAATATAATAATTAACGAAAAGATTCGGATGACTAACGATAATTAATGAAGAGGGAAAAAATAGCATCTAAATGACTGTCAAAATCCATATAAGATATTTTCTCGAGAGTTCATTAATTTTGTTTGGAAAAATCTAATCTAGAAATTCATGGAAAAAATTATTCCAAAACAATTATTATTTTTTCCCCCTCAGGAAAATGCTAACGTATGACGTCGTATTGGGTGCAAGACGAGTTTTCTGTTTTGTTTAATTACAGTACAATGCTGTGACTACGTAATTCCGTTGTAACGCTAAGTAAAAGGACTCTTCAAAGCGGAAATCCAAAAGCCTCGCAAATAAATGTCAGGGTTTTTAAATATAAACAAATCAGGAAAATCGTCCATACAAGATGAGTTTTCTGTTGTGTTTATTTACGGTAAAGTAGGATTTACGTCTCACCTATCAACTTCCTGTCCTAATGTTCAATCAATAGGAATCTTCAAAATTTCAATACTCTATTTGAAGATATTAATTAATGGAGTTTAATAGATATTAGATATTAATAATAGAAATTAATTAATGGAGATATTAATTAGTGGAGTTTTGTAATGTTATTCCTCAAGGATACTTTGAAAATATTAAATTTCATGTTACTATTGTTGTAGCTTCAATGTTTACTTAACACTAGGGGGCTTTGCCCCCTGCTCGCTGAAACTGGCCAACCCCCAGGAGGATTGTGTTGCAATCCTCCCGGGTTTGCTACTCAAACCATGCTCGCTTCGCTCGCTACAATGAAGACACTGTGTGTCCTAGCACAGTTACTGTAAATAATATATATATATATATATATATATATATATATATATATATATATATATATATATAATGTTTTCGTTGTTGCAGTCATAAAACAGCCGAGTTGTTAACCAATTTTCTTTTATTATGGGAGAGTGTCGGAATATATGTACATCTCAGTTGAAGTTTTTAAGCCAAAGAAGAACAGAAAATCCCTACTTTTTCTAAGGTAGGGATTTAACAGATAGACACGTGATCAAAGTGAAGTGAATAATAGCTATTTTTAGTATATTCCCAAATAGCATGTAAGTTTGCAGCAAGTTTGATTTTGACTTGATACCCACATAGCAATTTTAGTTTGCAGCAAATTTGCAGCTTGCACTGCAAGTCTGCAAGCTTTCTGAAAATTTGTCACGACAAGTGTGCAAGTTTGAAACAAGCTTGCAGCAAGTTAACTCAAGCCTCGAAGTCACCATAGGACGAACTTGCCGCAAGCTTGCATTGCAAATTATAGCAAAAACAGAGTACGAACGCAACCCAGGATAGAACTCGCGACCTACCGGCTCGGAAGCTGACGCGGTAACCACTGGGCCAGTTAAACTCTGAGAGGAGAAGATAGATTTCGCTAATACATCGTTCCATTCGATACGTATACGATTTATTTTAAACTATTCTCTTGATTTCATTAATTTTTTGAGTTGCGAATATGATTTGAAGTCAAAGAGAGAGCGATTTTCGCTAATAACTACGTTTTGTTAGTAGAATAAATTATGAAATTTGAGTTCAAAAGTAATTTCTTTAAAATGGGACAAAATGTATAAGTTTATTTTTCAACAAACATTGACCGTTTTTTCGATTTAATTTTGTTTATAAACGCTAAAATTTCAACATTAAGAAAAAGGCGATATAGTTTTCTTTAAAGTGCGAGTGATATATTTAGTAAAAAGATGGAAAATGTTTAAAAATTTTTTTATAAAAAAGTTAGTTTTTTTTACGAATTATCATTGATTTATTGAATTAAGGTGGTCGTCTAAAGCTTATAATTCACCAAAATCATATCAGAACCGCTAATATGTATTGTTGAAGTTTAGAATTTTGTGAAAATGGTCCGACATATCACTATAAGTAATGTGTGGAACTCCAAAATTCTCAAAATGCTCTTAATATTTTTTAAAATTCAAAAAGCCCAAAATACTCATTAAATTTCGTTAATTTCTTGTAGTACGTAACGATGAAGATAGATGGCGCCCAAAGTCCCGGTCAGATATGCTCTTGGACTCTTTCATAGTAATAAAAGCTAATTTTGTTCATTTTTGAAGGAAATAAGTATACATGAAGAGTTTTAATATTAGTTTCTCAACAGTTAAAGATTCTTTTTAATGAAAAAACGGCTAATTTTTTTGAAAACCGATATTTTGTCCTGTGTGTCTAGTAATTCGGCAACCCTATGCGGATAACCTTTGAATACAACGATTGGGTCTCTTTAGAACGTGAAGAGTCCCTCCCTCCCTGCTGCCGCGTAATTGCATTCTTCTGTCCAAGGTCGAAAGTAAGCTAAACAGTTCATCTACGGGTGGAAGTTTATTGCAGTTTTTTTTCTGCTGTAGAGAAGGGGATTCCTTCGTTTCCTCTGCTGCACTGCAATAAACCAGATTTCTTTTGTAGTGCTTTTATTATATACGTTAGTTAACTCCATCTATCTCGCTGTCTATACACTTGTAATTTTCATCAATAATAAATTTATTGATTTAAATAAGATGTAAAGATTTGATTAAATATAATGTATAGAAGATTATTTTTGATAGTTATTCTAGCATTTGTGGCTACTTATATAAATTATTTTCTTGATTGAAACAGAAACCCAAAATTCTTCTCCATGCAAATGAACATTTAATTGAGCTTAAAGAACGATTACAGTCATACTAAAATTATCAAATATAATTTTTTTAAATTTCCCATATTTTTAAACACAATAAATATTTCTAGAATCTTTTTTTCATTTGCTAGAAAATAAAAAAAAATATTTACATTTCATTTTTAATATGGGTCATTTCGTGCTGTGTTTAAAAATTAAACATACATCAATTATGCGAATATTTAATTTTTACTTATTTTTTGTGGACTCGAATGAATCTACCAAAACTGTAGGAGAATAAGTATACTTTCTCTATATTTATATATTTATAAAGAAAAGCGGAAACCTATGACATATTTATGAAAAGCATCATAATCGAGCTTATTTTAATTCTATATTTACTTGTTTGATATCATTATTTTCAGAATTTATATAATTTTAGCGCAATACTTTTAGAATCTCAAAATTTGATTACATTTTAAAATTTTGAGCCAAAATGTAGCGAAATATTATTTACACTTTTTGTTGCTGCATGTAAACTTGGCATCAATGAATCAATGAAATTCGTTCAGATAATATTTTCTGAAGTTATCACCATAAATAATCGAAATTACAAGATAAAACTATTATCAGTTAGGTTAGGTAATATTAACGTCCCGTTTTGAAGCAACACGAGGGCTATTTAGGGACGGACCTCGTAATTTTGAACCGCGGTCAGATGACGAGGACGACGCCTGAGCTGGCACCCCCTCTCCAAACTTCCGCGCCACACCAACGGGAGGACGTTTGGCCACTACGTATGATTTAGCGTGCAAAGGGCCCCATACACGGCGGATCTTCGGTGGATCGGGTTCCGGGCCTGCGACCCTCCAGTCCCGAGGTCGAGACCTTACCACTAGGCCACCGCGGCCCTAACTATTATCAGTGTAATAATATTGGAGTTTTGAAATTACTCTACATCTACTCTGTGTTATACTGTTGTTTTATATAAGATTAAAGTCCAGTTTTTTAGTTACACGAGGGCGGTTTTGGAACGGATTTCGTAATTTTAAACATTCTATTTTAAATGTACCATTCTCCAAACTTCCACTCCACACTAATGTGAGGATATTATTTTCTGCCATAACTAGCAAGCATTGACTCTAGAAATAATCGAAATGTCAAGATAAAGAAACGTCAGTGCTAGATTTCCAACTTACTCTTTGTCTTCTCTCCGTTATAGCGTTGTTTTATATTAGATTATCATCAAATTTTTAAGCTATATGAGGGCAGTTTTGGAACATACCTCGTAATTTTAAATGTTAACCAGATGACGAGAACAACTGAGTTGTCACGCCATTCTCCAAACTTCCACTCCACACCAACGAATAGTGGTCCAGTTTCGGTTTGAAGCGCGACATATATCGAAATTTCGAGGTAGACAAATGGCTTTAATTTCTTGAGGGTCAGTAGAGAACCGCTTGGGACCCTGAAAGCCATAAATTGTTTTAGATAAACACGCAGTCTTAGGGCCGTAGCACACTAGCTTACATTTCGTCACCAAGGGAGAGCAAAACCGCTTCTAGGGCGTTTGAACCGGTTTTATTAGCCCTCAAAGCGAAGATGGGAGCTTTCGAACAGAACAAAAAACATCCATGCAAGTTCATGGGCGTGAATAACTGAACCAATCAGGTTCGACTCTCCAGTGACGTCACTGAAAACTTAGGCGCGATTTTCGGGATACACAGAAGCGTGTTAACATCTTAATTTTTTTTATTGAAATAAAGTAGATGATCCAGTTTTTGCCACATTAAGAGGAAATTTGAATTGGAATTTTCACAGTGGATGACTGGTTTAAGTTTTTTTTAAGTCGTACTGACACTATTCTTTAGTAACTTTTATTGCCTGTTAATTAATAAAATCTTTCTCTGGAAAAATATTATATTTTGAGTTATGAATTTTTAAATAATATATCTTAATTTGTACCAGTTTTGGCCATATAATTATCATAATATATAACAGGCATTTCACTTAATATTAAGCAAAAATAAAGCATCTTCATTCAGTACGTATTTTATTACATTTTCCTTCTTTATAGCAAGTTTTTCATTGCATATAAAATAACTGAATAACAAATTTCTTACTTTTTAATAAATTTGGTCTCAAAGTTTTACATTATTTGTTTGATATTTTTTCTTGTTTATATTTTATAAACATTCAGTAAATTTCTAGTTCTTATATTATAGCTATATTAAGCAAAAATTAAATTAAATAATCTGATTTTTGGAACAAATTAATGTGCCTATTAGTTTGTATCTCTGGTTATTATACATAAATTAAGTCTTAAACGTTATAAAATTTATTAAAAAAGAGGCTAGTACTGTCCCCTAAAAGTATTTCCATAGATAACCAATCTTTTGTAAATGTTCAAGATATTATGATGAGTCTTCCAGAAGCTACATTTTCACAAAAAAACAGAGTTTCAGTGACGCAGAAATCTTTTGGTGTGCAGTTTGCCAAGTTTAATATTCATTAATCTTGCATTGTAAGTATGCATTGAAGCCATGAATAAACAAATACGATGCATTCTATGTTTCATGCTATTCAAAAAATGTACTACATTTACACATTTTTTTCAATTTATTTTATTTACCCTACAATGGTTCACTTTGTCACTTGTTACTTAAAAATAAATATTAAAAAAATATAGATCATTAACAAATTTAGAATGTAATATAAATTTTAATATATAGAGAATATGTATGCATTTTTTTTCAAGCCAAAAACAAAACAAAAAACCCCAGTTCTTTGAGAATAAACATTCAAAATTTACAAAAGTGGTCCATTGTACCCTGGTCTCCCCTATACGTAATGTATACACTTGCATACAAATTTATTATTTTTAAAGGGCTGAATTTACCTCTAAGGGCCTCTTAAACCCTAAAGATAATTAATTTTAGAATTAATAGTTATTTCTGACAGTGTGACGATGAAAGTTTGCAATACTTGCGAGTACTTGATACATGTTCATGCATTTAATTTTCTTGCAAGTCGCATGTTAAGGAAAAATGACTTAATCATATTATAAATTACTAAAAAAGAGTTTGTTTAATGTGTAGGAATGCATCTTATTGGTTAATATCAAATTAGTTGCAAACAATTGAATTTGATAATTACAGAGAGAATTAATGATAACATAGATGATGAAATTATGGCATTAGCAAATTTAATATTAACTTCATATTAATTGTAAAATCTATTAAAATATGTATGTTTTCGTTTAAATTTTTTCGGTCAATTATAGCTTTTTATACAGAGATGTGCAATTCTTTGGGTCTGTTTCTTTGCGAAAATATAAACGACAAAAAAAAACTATTTGCATCGCCTAAAAGGCAATTACACATTGAAACTCTCATCCCTTTTTTGGGGGTTGTCAGATCGTAAAAAAGAGGAGTCCAACCCCCTTCGGTCAAGGACACATTGAAGGTGAAACCGCCCATCGAATACTTGCTCTCCCTTGGTAACGAAGTATAAGCAAGTGTGCTATCGCCTTTAGGAGGGTTCACGGAGGTTAAGGTTGAGTTGGGGAGAATCTTTCGAACACTTGAGTCTCGTTTCTGTGAGACTATGGACTTCGTTCTGTAAAGTATTAAGTTTCTCTTTATCTATCTAATTTTAGATTTTTCATGATGTCTAATCCCAGCTCAGGTAAATGACATCATTTTTTACAGATTATTTTCCATTTCTTTTTTTTGCGACTTTTAAAAGTCCTTTTTTTACATTCTCGTATACGAAGTATACAAAGAGAAAGTATTGTAATCGTCAAAAAATTCGAACTCGAGATTTTGACGAATCTCCACGTTTTAGACCTCCTTGAGTCCGAAAAACACAATCATCTATGCAAAGAAGTTTTTATTGATAATGTTAAGGGCTTAGTTTAGCTTAAGAGTGAAATGACTCGAATTAATAACATCTGCATAACTTATTTTTGATTTTACATTTTCTTCCGTTTTTACCATAGTATTAGTTCAACGCCAAAGAAAAAGAAACCAGTTTTGTAATAATTTCGTTTTAACTTATAAGGATAGCTAAAAATTGCACTTCGTAATAATCAACTATTCAATTGGTATAGTTATTAAATAGCAAGTATACACTTGGAGAAATAAAATTCAGCAAATTTTTTAATCGCTTATGTTTTCTTGTTTCCACCTCTAACAATTTTGAATATATATATATATATCAGAGTCAAAAAACGTGTTGGGAGATAAAAGTGAATTCGAAAATTTTATTAAAAAATATCATCGAATTTAAGTGGGCGGGTAGACAATCTAAAATACATTGGAACATTTAAAGAAGCAAACACTGAATGGCATCAATAATATTTAAAATAAATTTCTATGTTTGTTTCTGATTTAGTAGTTGACATAAATACATAAAAAACGCAAAATTTTTGGAACAGTGCAGAACGATATTTGAAAGTTTAAAGACAGATTGCTTCAGTGACAACCTTTCAAGCTCATTTTTCAGTACAGCTACAACGTCGGAAAAATTAAGGCAGCTTACCACAAATAGTTTTTTATAAATATCAAATAATATAAAACATAATTCACCCGATAGAAAACGTTACTTTTATCCATTACGCTTAAAAGTTAGGTTATTGAAATATCTTAGGAATATTTCCATGGACATTATATCCAGAAATTGCAAGTGCGTCATTCTAGCAAATGTAAAAAGCAACATGCTAAAGAATTTTCAGTGTAAAAACATGCGCTTTTAATAAATTGCGTCGTTTATAAGCGAAATACGTGCAATCGAAGCCTATTTAACCCTCTGAGTGGTTCGGTCTCCCTTGTAAAGCGATTCGAAAAGCGATTGTTCGAAGACCCCTTATCTGTTTTAAAAGTGCGCCCTCCTCCGAACAGAACATGTTCCAAAAGCGCAGCGGATTCAGTCTCTTCCCCCCTCTGATCCATGGGCAATCAGCAACCTCCTCGAAGGGACTAACCACAAGAATCCGTTCTATTCAGCTAGGAGCCTATTCAAACTAGCCCTTACTGCTTTCGGAGAGCCCACCTGTTGTGTGATAAATTAACACTTCAGGTCTTCGAGATGGGCAGTTTGGATCTATTTTCTGCACATTGCTCGTGTCAACAACACCAAATGACAAAAATACACACCGGTTAGGCGCGTATACCTATTTTTCATGTTTTGAATATCTAATAAAGTGAACATTATTGAAGCTGCATAAAAGTTGATGATTTTTAAGATCTTTGTGATTTAAATTTTTTGCCGTTTATTAATATTTGTATTTTAGCTATTGGCTGTATTTTATATTAGTAGTTTTTTTATATCCGTGACTTCACTTTATTTACTCGTCAGCATATTATTCTATGAATTTAAAATTAATTTACTAAATTTTAAGGATTAAAAACAATGCCATTATATATATATATATATATATATATATATTAAAAATTAATTATAATTTTATATATATATATAATATATAAAAATATATTATTAATTATATATATATATATATATATATATATATATATATATATATATATATTTATTTTTTACTAATTTTTGATGTCGCAATAAAAGTTTTCATATTGCTTCTTGATTTAGTACTCCGTAAAAGGTAGAAAATTGAGAAGCGATCACAAATATAAACAGTGTTTAACTGGATTAATCCGTTTTGTATGCACATAAATACTTATTATATGGATAGTCGCATAATAATTTGTATTCTATAAAACCGCCTGTAATAATTAATACATATGAAGGATTAGAAATAACCTTCTTATCCCCTGAATAATGTTTTAAATTAACTAATACTACAAACCCTTTTTACTGAAACTTGTACTATATGCTTGTTAAGAGCACGAGTTAATAATTCTCAAAATAAAGTTTACGTTTAGACTAAATGTTAGAAGAAATAACGTATACATATACCGTTATTTAGCACGCAAGATATTATCTTTTATTATAATAAACAGAAAATTAATTCACCTAGATTAACAAAATTTGAAACTTTTATACTATAGTACCGGTCATAGAGCATCCCGTGGCCAAATTTTCAAAATTAAATTTAATTCTTTATTTATAACTTTTTTATCGAAAAGAAAGGTATATTAGAGTTTAGACAGGGCATTAGAGTTTTTTGAGCCTATTTAAACGAAAATTGGACCCTTATCTACAATTAGGGTTGCGTTTAGGAGTTACCGTATTCAGAAACACGAAGTGTAAAACGAGGAGATATATCAAAATTCGAATTTACAATCAATGATTACAATACTTTCTCTTTGTATACTACGTATACGAGAAGGTAAAAGCAATCAACATTTTTTCAATCAATTTTACGAAAATGGGCCTTGGTACGAAGTACAAAATTGTTGAATTATTTTCTACAGATAGTTTTTTACAAACTTGGTAAAATCGAAAGAATAGGGAGGAAAATCTACCACATATTCGAAATTAGTCAGGTTCCCTTTTGTGCTATTCAAAAACAGTTTTGGGCCTTTTCGTACTAAATATAAAGGGAATTTTATAAGCATAAAAATGACACTTTATTCTTTATACAAAATTTTAAAAATTAAATTATATATCTCATATATATATACCATATTATATATACCATACTACTTGGAAAATAAATATCTTGTTTACAGTTTTATAATTATCCATTCAAGTTCAGAATGAAAATAAAAACGTGTAGATAAATCTGAATTATATAAAAAAATTATACTTTACAAATTACAGCACACGCACACACATCCAAGATATTGCTATAAAACACATTTATATAGTATGTGATGGTGGAATTTGGAAATAATTCAATGCCTGAGACTGCTATTATTTTTGGAAGAACTGTCCTTAAGCTTGTTAATATCGGATATATCAAAGGTTTGTAACACATAATAGTGGATTCTTGTCTCATAGCATTTATTAAAATTCACCTCAGAATTGGTATAAGATTTACCAAAAGCACTGGAATTTAAGCATTTAGATTTGATCACATATTGAATAATGCTTAATAGCAAATCAGCAAAACTGTAATGGTTCAAGGAACCAATGCATAAATGCAGTCTCTGAAGTAAGAAATAATATTTTCTTAGAAATAGTTTTGGGTTCTAGGAAGAAATACAAATTTTCAATGATAATTGAAATAATCTCTACACAGTTGAGCTGCAGATAATATCAGACTCTCAATAGGATTAGTATCAGCAGTATACAACGATGTTCCCCGATACAGTGCTTATAACAGATGGTTATGTCTATCTGTACGTGAAAAACATGCGACATAAACAGATAGAGAATCAGTTTGAGAAAGGTCGTAGCAGAGGACTGGTATATACAGTGGCGATTTTTCGCACAGGTGTTAGAGGCGCTCGCCGCGTGCATCTAGGGGGCCTCAAAACCTATTCGATCTATATCGTAATACTAAGCCGAGGATGAATTTTTGACATTGGGTAGGGGGAGGGGCCTCACAGCAATTTTGCGCCTGTGTCCCCATACTGACAAAATCCGCCAGTGGGTATAGGATGATTGATTCACTGAAGAAATACTTCTGACAAAATTCCCGTGCTCTTTAAGATCAGTAAAAGTTATTAAAATGGTATCATTGGTAAAAATTGTTAATTGACGACAAAATAGTGACACTTCATAGATGTTTTGGCCGTTCTCGGTGAGGAATACAAAAAAGTTTGGGGGCCGTTTCGTATCGTACCGTTCTTTTCGAAAATATAAAGCAAATTTAACAAGCTTAAAACTGACCCTTTACTCTTCAAATAAGTTAAATAAAATAAAAAATGTCAAAACATATAGAAAATAAATATTTTATTTACAGTTGAAATATTATTTATTAAAGTTCAGAATGAAGAAAATGGAGCAGATAAATCATAATTTTATAAAAAAAATTACACCTTACAAATTACAGCATGCACGCATAAGATAATGTAATAAAACACATGATCTGGCAGGTGACGGTAATATTTTGAAATAATCCAAAGCCAGAGACTGCTATTATTACTGAAAGATCAGTCTTCAAAGTTGTTATTAGTGGATCTGGATGTATCAATGGTTTCTAACATATATTAGTGGATTTCTTTTCTCAGAGCATGAATGAAAATTTAACTTGCAGTTGGCATGCATTTACCGAAAGCAATTCAATTTAGCTATATAGTTTTAATCATTTATAGAAGAATGCTTAATAACACATCAGGAAAAAAATTGTGCTTCAAGGAACTAATGCGCAAATACAGTATTCGTATAATATTTTCTGAGAAATATTTTTGTCTTCTTTTATTTTAAGCAAGAAATAAACATCTTTATTGATTATTCAAATAAACGTAAGAGAGTTAAGCTGCAGATATTATCAGTCTCATAATAAGATTATTAAAAGTCTGATAAGATCACACACCCAAACATTAAATTTAGTCGATAACGTTTTCATCTAAACTATATTTTCCCCTGCCTTTAACAAAAAGAAAATATTTTACAATGTAAAAAATAAAATTTTTTTCCACTTTCTTTAATTTTTATTTCCATGTACGTTATTTTTTCAGTTCAGAGTGACCTAAAAATAAATTTCCGGCTAATAATTATTTAATAAAATGATAATTATCTTTCGGAATGAATTTTTTCATTGTAATTTTTATGAATTTAAAAGATATTTTTCTAAATGTTGTAATAATGAAGTTAAAATCTGTTCTAGTCTAAAAAAATTACACTTAAACCTGAAAATTAATTTTTTTAATAAAAATCAAATACATATATAATGAAATAATTGTAAAACTGAAATTTTCGATTTGATCTGAAAGATAAAACAATAAAAATATTGCATCATTTTCATATACCTGAAAACTTGCTCTATTTTTTGACAAAAATTTAATTTTACTCTATTTTTATAAATGAAAAATGAGTAGATGGAGATTATTAATATGAAAGAAGTTTACATTAATATCATAAAACTAGTTGAACGTGGGTGAAATGTGTTGATTCAAGAACACTGTTCAACTATATATAAATAGCAGATTTTCTTAGCTTCCCCTAGGCTTTCAATTTTTTTATGCTTGAATGCGGTATTGGAACAAAATCTATTTTACTTAAACCACAATATCTATTTTACGTAACCATTCGATATGGATCTTTAAAGCATTGAGGCATTGAAAAAAAATCTTATATCACATAAATTGTATTAAAAGAATAGTACTTGAAACATAATATAGCATCAAACCAGGCTGACATTAAACAAAAAAAAAAAATCCGACACTGCAATTCTTCCGGAAATATAACCTCAATGCAAATAGCATTAAAATTCCCCACACCACAGGGGAGAGTGGGGTTTCGGATAATGTGCCATCTCCAATTTGCAGTAAGTACATCCTTATCAGTCTTCATTGTGTTGACCTGTGCTCTCCCCGGATAATCAATCAAGATGTCAAACCAAGAAAGGGGGGTAAGAAATTCGGAAAAGTACGTTTGTTACACTTTAGAGACAGTTCACAATGAACGTAAAATTCAGTGCAAACCGATTTCGGGGTGTTTTCGACCACACGTTGAAATGCGTGTTTAACGATTTTGGGGTTGTCCAAGGTCAACGTAGAAATACGTGTGAAACACTCAGAGGGTTAAAAGAGCCTGAAGACTTTTTTTTTGCGTCATAGTATGGCGAAGAAAACCAAATATTCAATTTATTCGCCTTTTTATGAACCGATTGAAACAAAAATTGGCAGCGGATATTAGCAAATCTCTCGTCAATTTTTGTTTATCTAAGTCATAGCGTTTAAGAGTTTTTGTGTTAAAAAGTATGCTATTATACAGACCAACAGACAGTCAACCCTTTGACTGATTTGATCCAATATTTGATACGGAACTACATTATGCGGACCTACAAGTATGCGATTATACAGACCGACAGATAGTCAACCTTTCATATATTGCCGGTAACATGTGGATTGATTTGAACTTCCAATTTTCTTTAAAGTATTTTCTGTAAAGCATGGTTCTTTCAAGGCATAATTGTGACTCTTTTTAAGTTAGTAAATAATATACGTATAAAAAATTTAATTTAATTTAACTACGATAAAAAAATTTTGACACGGTGTCATGAAAACTTAAATTCAGCAACAAAATCTCATTAGAAACTTGATATAGTTCTTTTTTGTTAAGTATATATTTTAATTTTATTGTTCATATAAATTAAGCATATAAAATATTTGAAATACACTCATGTCCATAAATTAAGGATAATGAAGTTCAGGCAAAGAAAGAGACAGAAGCAAAACAAATTTGACTTATTTGTAAAGTCTATTTATTAAACAAAAGGTAAAGAACAAAAAAGATGCTATATGTTTGACATAATTAATAAAAATTGCGATTTTTACTCCCTGGAGCAAATTTCAAAAAAGAACCTATTTACAAAAAGCAGTATAACATGGTTAGTATGATGGTTAATACGGAGTAAGTCTCCCGGACGATGCAATACAGGCCTAGGCATGCGGAATATCAAATTATCAATCTGATCTTGGGGAATATTACACCACTCATCAAGCAATTCCCTACGAAGTTCCGGTATACAGGTGGGAGGGGATTGACGGGCTGCAATTCGTCGGCCAAGCATATCCCACACATGCTCTATTGGATTCAAGTCCGGTGAGTATGCTGGCCAATCCATACGGGTGATATCCTCCGATTGAAGGCATTCGTCTACAATATTTGCACGGTGAGGACGGGCGTTGTCATCCATAAACAGAAATTCAGCACCCATGGCGCCCCGAAACAAACGTACATGTTGTTCCAGAATGACATCCCGATAGATGTGGCCTGTCATCGTTACACTCTGAACATGCAGGTCAGTTCTGGAACCAAGAATAATTCCTCCCCAAACGAGCCATCCTGCACCACCGTAACAGTGTCGTTCAATGGTGTTCTCTTGGCGGTAACGGGTACCTGGCGCTCTCCATATGAAAGTCCGGCGAGAATCAGACTGCAAACTAAACCTGGACTCGTCGGAAAACATCACACAAGTTCTCTGTTGCGGTGTCCACAATGCATGCTCTCTACTCCAGGCTAATCGCAGGCGACAGTGAGTTGCGGTAAGTGGAACACATCTGACAGGCCTACGAGCATATAGACCAATGTGCCCTAAGCGTCTGTACACGGTCTGTCTTGAAACTGTCGTACCGGTAGCTGAAGAGAGCTGACGAGACAGGTCTGATGCTGTGCTCCGTCTGTTTCTTTTGGCAGTAACTGCCAAATACCGGTCCTCATTCGTCGTTGTAACTCGGGGGAGACCTGTGCTGTAACATTCACTCACAATACTACCATCTTGGAACCGTTGCACAAGCCTGGAGATGACACTTGGGCGATTCCAAGTTCCTCGGATACTTCCAGCTGGGTACGTCCACATTCAGTCGTCCGATAATTCTACCACTTAAAAATCATCCAAATGCTTCCTTTGTGCCATAACTATGCGGTTATTGCACTGAAAGGCTTAAAACGCTTGTGAACAATTTTACTTCTTTTGCCACCATTCCTTATATGCCCTCTCTTACACCCTCGTCATTGTGACGTACCTATCCGCGCCATCTGGTGGTTTCTTGTAATTTTCATATTCTTCTTCAAGATGTGTGTGATAATTCTACAGTTGAAATTTTTATTTTAGAGTTCAATTTCTGTGTGATTCTGAATTATCCTTAATTTATGGACATGAGTGTACAAGCATACTGCCTGACGAAAGAAAAATAATATATATGTAAGAATGTTTTAAATCACTTATTTTTACTTTAATAATTATATCTTAAGATTACAATTACGGCTATTGTAAAATTCAAAATAGATAATTGAATTGCAGTGTATTTTGTTAACTTCAAAAAAAAAAGAAAATTAAATTAATTTTAGCAAAAAAAAATAATAATAATTTTAGACTCAATTTTTAAAATGCCTATTTCACAGTTCAAGTTGCAGACTTGCGGTCTCAAAAATATTATTTTGATAAATATAATTTTAAAAATGGCTTTTTACGAAAAAAGTAGCCGAACCTGCCGTAAAGCATCCTACTATTATTTTGTTTGCGATAAGGAAACACGTTTAACGGTTTGTAACTTGAGCTTATTCACCCACCCACCCCTCTCTGCTTATTCACGCGTAAACGAAACTACTCATAACCCATACACGATTACAACCACTTAGTAATACGCATGCGCTCTGATGATATCGTCAACGTTATGTACAGAGAAAATTTTCCAAGATTCAGTCAGAGCGCATGCGCACAACGTTTTTTTAACTCTGAGAAGGCAATGCAGGGTAACAAGATACGTAGGCAAATCGCTTTCGCCGAGTTCCGATCAGCGACATCTACTGCTGGAAGTCGACGTAAAAAACTTTTAGACGACCACGTTAATAGAAAGAAGGACGGTCTAGGAGATGCTATTAAAAATCGGATGTTTTTTTTAAAACAGAGACAAAGATAATTATCTCTTTGTGTTGTCTTTGCAGGAAGCTTGTTTTGCATACCTGCAGCAAATTTGATTTGCAAGGGAGGTGGCGCTATTTTGTCACATCGAACTTGCAGCAAATGTGTTGCAAGCGAGGGTGGCGCTAGTTGTCACAGCGAACTTGCTATAAGTTCGTTTCAAGTTTGACGCGTCAAATTTTGCCATGACAAGGGAATATCAAGTCAAAATCAAACTCGTTGCAAACTTACGTGCTATTTGGGTATTGCCTTGTCATAGAAAATTTGACGCATAAAACTTGAAGCGAACTAGTGGCAAGTTCACCGTTACAACTAGCGCCACCCTCTCTTGCAAAACCCATTTGCTGCAATTTCGCCGTGACAAACAGCGCCACCTCGCTTGCATTGCAAGCTTGCAGCAAATTTGCAAAACAAGCGTGATGCAAAGATAGCACAAATAGATAATTATCTTTGTCTCTGTTTTTAAAAAAAACATCTGATTTTTAATAGCATCTCCTAGATCGTCTTTCTTTTTATTAATTCAATAAATCAATGATAATTTGTAAAAAAACTAACTTTTTTATAAAAAAAAATTGGGAAACATTTTCCATCTGTTTACTAAATATAGCATTCGCACTTTAAAGAAAATTATATCGCCTTTTTTTTAATGTTGAAATTTTAGCTTTTGTAAACAAAATTAAACCGAAAAAACAGTCAATGTTTGTTGAAAAATAAATTTATACATTTTTGTCCCATTTTAAAGCAATTACTTTTGAACCCTAATTTCATAATTTATTCTACTAACAGAACGTAGTTATTAGCGAAAATCGCTCTCTCTTTGACTTCAAATCATATTCGCAACTCAAAAAAATAACGAAATCAAGAAAATGGTTTAAAATAAATCGTATACGAATCGAATCGAACCGTGTATTAGCGAAATCTATCTTCTTCTCTCGGAGTTCAACTGGCCGAATGGTTAGACCGCCCGCTTCCCGAGCGTTAGGTCGCAAGTTCTATCCTGGGTTGTGTACTTACTCTGCTTTTGCAATGAATTTGCAATACTAGCTTGCTGCAAGTTCGTCCTATGGTGACTTCGAGGCTTGCGTTAACTTGCTGCAAGCTTGTTTCACACTTGCACACTTGTCGTGACAAATTTACAGAAAGCTTGCAGATTTGCAGTGCAAGTCTGCTGCAAATTTGCTACAAACTGAAAGTGCTATCTGTGTTACGTAAGTGTTTTAGGGAAAATGCATGGCGGCAATAAGTCTCTGATTTTGCGATTTATGTGCTCGTGGAAACGATTAAAATATTCTTTTAGGAATAAATATGCCAAAACGAGAGATTTAATATACCTCCACCGCGGGAAAAAGAACGAAACTGGAGTTTAAGAAAAGTGATTTTGGAATACATTAAGACTTTAAAATATATAATATTAGAATTTGAAATAAAATTAAGTGAGATTTTATATATATATATCAGATTTATTTGCTTCTGATGTTTTAACTTAAATCAGAACAGAATAAAATTTGTTAGTTAGATAGCAATAGTTAGTTCCCAGATAGCAATTTTAGTTTGCAGCAATCTTGCTCTGCAAATCTGCAAGCTTGCAACAAATTTGACACGACAAGAGTGAAAACTTGAAACAAGTTTGCAGCACGTTAACGCAAACGAGATAGTCACCATGCGTCAAATTTGCTACAAGCTTGTCACGTCAAACTCATTGCAAACTCTAGCAAAAACAGAGAACGAACACAAATTCGGATTGGAACCCGCGACCCACCGCTTCCTAAACCTGACTCACTAACCACTCGGCCAGCTAGACTCGGAGAGGAGAAGATAGATTGTGCTAATACATCTTCATCTATACGATTTATTTTAAACTGTTTTCTTGATTTCCTTAATTTTTTGAATTTTGAGTTGAGAATATGATTTAAAGTCAAAGAGAGAGTGATTTCCGCTAATAACTACGTTTTGCTAGTAGAATAAATTATGAAATTAGAGTTCAAAAGTAATTACTTTTAAAATGGGACAAAATGTAAGTTATTATTTTTCAACAAACATTGACTGTTTTTTAGGTTTAATTTTGTTTATAAACGTTAAAATTTCAACATTAAGAAAAGGGCGATATATTTTTCTTTAAAGTGCGAATTCTATATTTAGTGAAAAGATGGAAAATGTTTTAAATTTTTTTTTTATAAAAATGTTAGTTTTTTTCACAAATTATCATTGATTTATTGAATTAATAAAAAAGAAGGACGGTCTAGGAGATGTTATTAAAAATCGGATGTTTTTTTAAAACAGAGACAAAGATTATCTTTAAATGTACTATCATCTTTGAAGCAAACTTGTTTTGCAATTGTGGTGCGAAATTCGTCAAGACATCTTCACAGCAAACTTGTTTTGCAAGCGAGGGTGGCGATTCTGCCTCGTTACTTTGCAGCAGTTTCGCTGCAACATCGACGCGTCAGATTTGCCATGACAAGATAATATCAAGTAAAAATCAAACTTGCTGCAAATGTACGTGCTGTCTGGGAATTTTGTTGAAAGGTTGTCATTTTTTATCGCTCTTTTTGGCACTTTGTGTACTCAAGAAAGAACTTATTTGAACTTTGCGCTTGATACGGAATTCAATTGGATTTGGCCATCGCTTAAATTGGAGGAATATTGGAAAAGGGAAGTGAACCCTCCCCAGATAGCACGCACACTTGCAGCAAGTGTGATTTTTCTTGATATTAGCTTGTCATGACAAACTTTCTTCAAAGTAACAAAGCGTAATTGACCAACCCACTTGCAAAACAAGTTTGCTGTGAAGTTGTTACGACAAACTTCACAACACAATTGCAAAACAAGTTTGCTGCAAAGTTGATATAGCACACTTACACACCACGACCTGGATGCAGTTGTATATATCTGGCTTTGAACTTTGTCTGTTTTAAAAGACATCCGATTTTTAATAGCATCTCCTAGACCGTCATTCTTTTTATTAATTCAATAAATCAATGATAATTTGTAAAAAAACTAATTTTTTTATAATTAAAAATTTTGAAATATTTTCCATCTTTCTACTAAATATAGAACTCGCACTTTAAAGAAAACTATATCGCCTTTTTCTTAATGATGAAATTTTAACGTTTATAAACAAAATTAAACCTAAAGAACAGTCACTGTTTGTTGAAAAATAATAACTTACATTTTGTCCCATTTTAAAAGGACTTTTAAACTCTAATTTCATAATTTATTCAAACTAGCAAAACTTAGTTATTAGCGAAAATCGCTCTCTCTTTGACTTCAAATCGTATTCTCAACACAAAATTTAAAAAATTAATGAAATCAAGAGATCAGTTTAAAATAAATCGTATGCGAGATCTATTAGCGCAATCTATCCTCTCCTCTCAGAGTCTAGCTGCCTGAATGGTTAGGATGGCAGGTTTAGGAAGCGAGATGTCGCGGTTGTATTTGCAATGAGTTTGACGCAGCAAGCTTGTGACAAATTTGACGCGTGGTGACTAACTCGTTTGCGTAAACTTGTTTCAAGCTTGCACTCTTGTCGTGTCAAATTTGTTGCATGCTTACAGATTTGCAGAGCAAGATTGCTCAAACTAAAATTGCTATCTGGGATAGCAGTGTCCGAATTTGCCAAAGAAATTGTTTATTTACGCCGTTTTCAAGATGAGTTGTATGATTCACCAGATGAAACTCCAACTGTTGTTTTTTCTGACAGCCAAGCAGCTCAAAAACTTGTTCAAAATTCGATTTTTCATTCACGCACTAAGCACATTGACATTCGATGTCATTACATTCGTGAAGCTTATGAATGTGGTGAAATAAATATAAATTACATTCCATTGCAGATTCTAACTGAGACTTTAAACATTCCAAAAACACGATAATTGCTGTAAATTAATTGGTGTTAATGTCATTAATATTTGATTTTTATTATTGTTTTGTATTTTATTTATGGAAATTTAACCGCGAAAGGGGAATTTTTGGCAATAATACGCAGTTTACTTTCCTTCTTTCTCCTCATTTAATATTCAACCAATCACAAGCAATTGTGATGATGTCATACGTACGATGATGTTATGATGCGATACGTTATTGCATGACGTCACATTTATCCTATGATTCCATTGATGCTTTTGTCACGGAGTGCCGGTAAGAGGCTATATGTTTGCACTTCTAACTATGTACTTGTAAATGTCTTCATGTCTGTGTCGTTATAATTGTCTTACATCTATGTGTTTAAAAATAAACGCTGATTACTTCAAACCATTTCTCATCTCTGCATGCTGCACTCTGCTAATTTCCCCTTCAAGTTCAATAAGAGGGAAAAAAGAATAAAACTCTTTATTTCACGAATATTCTCGGAAAACAAACGTAGCACAGGTAACAAATCAGCACTTGTGCAAATTTACAACAGAGATTACCAATAAATCTCAATTACAGCACTTTTAGTAGCGCTCAATATCTTTCAGTTCACCAACTTTACGGCTGACCGAACTAAACTGACTAATCTTGGTTTGAGAGCTTGCTTTTATACATTTTCAGCAGGAAGTGACGTAACGTCTAGAAGGTTCATGGTATTTCTGGCTCCCAGTAGACCATGGTTCAGGATTTTTCTAGAAGATTCCTTTCGTCACCAAAGTAGCCAAAATGGTCGCCAAGTTTGTCGACAAGCTCACAAAATTTCTAACCATGGTTAACATGTCAGGAAAACAACTTTACAGCTTCGTAACAATATTGTTTTTCAGAGAATGCTGATTTGCATTTTGCATTAATGGTAAATGGCACCCAGACCATGAGTTTTTCTCCGTCTCCTCATCTTATTTGACTGTAAAAAAAGGCATAAATGCACTGATGTTTTATTCCTACGGAGCCCTTTAAAGCTGTCGCCCGGGGCATCTACACACCCTTTGCTACGCCACTACTGAAGGTTCGTATTTCATTTCTTTTATTCTAAAGATGTATTCGCCATTTTCTTGAAAAATATTCAGATAATTATAATTAGAAAATAGTTTTGATTTCTCCATGATGCGATAGTAGCAGACAAAATAATAATTTAAAATCCTGCCTTAGAGCGGTGCCATGACGTCATCAAAGTCACGTTACACTGAGAGCCAATAAAAAAGGATCTCATTCACTACCATAGTAGGATCTGTGAATATGCGTTTCAGACTGCTTCACAGCATGTTTTTACAGCTGCATTTAATTCAACGCTTCGCTTAGCTAATTGGTGGAGCTGCAAAATATTATTAGAAATGCTCGGAAGAGAGTTCGCCGTGTCACCGAAGAATAATTTTAATAACCTAAGCATTTCTAAATTGAAATTCCTACATAAAAAGAGAATTTAAGTATTTTAATAGCTTACATATATTAGATTTTTTTCTCTTTTATGAGTATGAATTAAACATATAATATTTATTTTAGATTTGTCATGAAATATATACAATGTGTACATGAAAGATAGTGGTTTTCATAACTAGTAATTAAATTAAGATCACAGGCGACCAGCCGGTCGCCAAAGGCGAATAGTACAATATATTGTGCTAAAAGGGTATGCTATCCCAACATTCAAAGCAAGTAATAAGACTGAAGAAGAAAATTCACGTGCGCTTAATAATGACTATTCTTAAATATGGACACCAAAATTAAGAAATTAGATATTTGCTATTAAATGGTGAAATATTTAAATGACAGCATATTGAAATAATTTTGCGTTTTATTATTTCATTTTTATCGAAGAACTACAGACAACACTCAACAATTTTATGGAATGGAAAGGAGGATTTTATCGCAAAATTAGTTACCGAACATAGCCCATACATTAACTGGATTGCATCAGAGGATATTCTTTCCCATATGAAGCACAACTCTAAAAAAAGAACTTCAGGAAATTACAGAGATAGTAAATGTTATGAAGAACTTGGAGAAATCCCAGACATCAGATCCATCTTCAAATGGACAAAGAACAGAAGAGAAGACATAATTTGCGCAAGAATTTTTAGCAAAACATTAATAACGCCAGGCCTTTTGAATAAATTTAATCTTTCAGACAATTCAATGTGTAATATATGCAACATTCTGGATCATATTTTGCTTCACTGCTCTAGGTATTCAACCATTCGTGGTCATATCTGGAACAAACTTGGACTTGTTTCTTCAACAACCCATAGGTTTAAGGAACTCACAAGCAAGTCTTTGAAAATAAACAGAACCTTCATATTTTCCTCCAGAACCTGAAGTTTTTTGACATTTTTTAATTTGAACCTTTTGTGAATACGGGAATGATAGCCTTTGCAGCTAAAAATCCAAAAAAAACCCCTCAAATCAATCAATTAATAAAACTGCAGACAATTATATGAACCATTGTAACCAGTGTCGCGTCTTCCCCCAGGAATGGAAGGAAGGTTGGAAGGTTCATCGGTTGACCCCTAACCGGATGTGAGGGAGAGGGACCTTCTCTTCAACCTTTAACCTTTGTGATGCAGATGGCTTCTTGCTTTAAGTGAGAATATCAGTTCGCTCTACAATGCGCCAACGGAAGGCGCCAACTGTTTTTTAGTGCACAGTTGGAGTTTTTAAGTAATGGCTTCAAGTGGTCTGGTTTCTTTTGATACAGAGGCACCTATTGTGAGACGAGCGGGTGAATTCATGAAGATAGAGACCCAACTTATATTAATGAAATCATGCATATTTTACAAGTTTGAGTGATTTTGAGTGAGTAATGTAAAATATAACTACTGCATACAATATATCCAAGTCAACAAGAAAAATAAAGAATTCAATTTCAGACACCAAGTCGTGTCGTCACTGCATTTAAAGGTAAGCAGTCTCATTTTTATATTTTTAGAAGTATAAATATAGAATAAATTTTCTCTTGATAGCTTGTGTAATAGTTTAGTTTCACACAAAGTGGCGAGCCAGACAGGATGTAGTTTCATAATTAAATATTAACGAAGTGATAATACTGCAATTAAAGATTATAGAAAGATAAATTTATGTTTTGTAAGAAGGAGTAATTTTTTGCATTGTATCTTGTGAAGATATTTTAATAAGATATTTGGTTATTGACTATAAACATATAATATGCATATTGTAGAAACTATATTCTAATATTAAAAGTCTGTGTACTTTGAATTATTTGAGAAAGTAAAGTTATAGGATTATTTTAAGAAAATGACTTTATATTGAATTTATTGTGAAATGAATTTGAAGAAAATTTGAATGAATTTGAATTATGAAGAAATTAGAACACATCATATTTAGATTGCGTTTCTATGAGTTTACATTAACTTTGAGTTGTTATATATATATATATATGGAGTTATTTTAAGAAAAGGTATTAATATACTAATTATTTTGGAAGTATATGGATATGAAGAAAGTATAACACATTATATTTAGATTGTGCTTTTATGAGTATATATTAATTTTGAGTTGTTATATAAATTTTGAGTTATTTTAAGACAAGGCATTATTATATTGAATTATTTTCAAGATATGAAAGAAAGTATTATGCATTATTTTTAAATTGTATTTTTATAAGTATATGTCTAGTTTGAAATGATATATAGATATTGATACACACACACATACACTGAATTATCTGGGGTGTGTTTTTTCTGACTTAGTTTAAGAAGTCAAATTTGAATATGGAATCTATTCTTAAAAAATAGGCGTGGTGCAGCACGTGTAAATTTCAGTTAAATTGCTAATTAACTTAAAGAAGAGTTAAGTAAAGACGAATCTGATAAAGATATTTTAAGAGATAAATTGATAAGATTGCATGAATACATAAACGAGTTAAAAGATTATGATGATAAGATAATCGCTTTATTAGCTGACAGCGATGCTAATGAAGACGTGTTAAGTTCAGAAATGGAAAACTACGACAAATACCGTGACGAATTTAATACTTTAACAAGGCTCATAAATGAAAATTGAGAGAAGAACACTGCTAGGACTGGAAGCATTTCAAATTTGCTATTAAAGAAAGATGCTATAATCTCCCCAAGATTAAGATAAAAAAAGTTTGACAGGGACTTTGGGTTTTACTTTTGGGCACAATTTCAAAATATACACGAAGATAAGAGTTTAGAAGAAAATGACGAATTCTATTATCTTTTGCAGACAATGCTTCCAGGTACTAGGGCTAGGGAATTGGTAGAAAGTTACCCTTCACTTCATATAACTATCAAAAGGCTGTCTCTGTTTTAAAAGAAAGATTTGGAAGAAAATAACTGTTGACTGAAATTTATGTTAGGAAATTATTGAAATTAATAATGTCCAATGTGCATTCTCATGGGAAGAATCGGTTATCGTTGTCGTAACTCTTCAATGAAATTGAATCTCATTTTAGAGCTCTAGAATAGATGGGGATATATCAAGACAAAAATGCAGACTGTCTGTATCCTATGGGTGAATCATGTCTATCAACAGACATTTTGCGTGCTTGGCAGAGAAGGCCTAACTTCAATAAAAACGACAGTAAGACTCAGTCGCGTCTTTCTAACTTATTAGAATTTTTACTAAGAGGTGGGAGATGAAGAGAGGGTCAAGTCAGTGTGAACCACTTTCGGAATTCGTTTCGTCTCTAGAGAAGAGCGGGGAGGGGAGCGAAACCAAAAGCAAGGGAAATGTCTGTCCCACCGCAGCTGGTCTAAGGCCAAAGGTTACGGCCAAAGGTCATAAATATGCTTTTTGTGGTAAAGCGCACGAAATCAAAGAATGCCTAATCGCTCGATAGGATGAATAAAAGAAGAGAAATGGTGTCTTAAATGTTTAGAACCGGGACATTTCGCGAAAGGATGCAAAAACTTCATTAGATGTCAAGTATGCAGTAAATCCCACCCTGTAATGTTATGCTTTGATTTACCGACAAAAAAAGGAGTTGGAATCGAAGGGACAGGAACGTATCAAAATCTTCAATGTATGAGTCAGAAAGTAGCGGTTTTTCGCACAGGCGTTAGAGGTGCTCGCCTCGTGCCTCAAGACCCTGAGGTTGCCAAAAAATCTATTCGACATACATCCCACTACTAAGCCGGAGTGGAATTTACGACATTGGGTAGGTGGAGGGGCAACAAAACAATTTTGCGCCTATGGATTCACATTGTCAAAATCCGCCACTGGAGTCAGGTAGAATTATGACCCTAGTTATTCCATGTGAATAAAAGACAACAATACACAACGCCCCTACTAACCAAGCAGCTGTCGCATGTGGCTCATAATTTTAATGATCAATGTCCGGATGCGGGAGATGAGGGTACTCCGAAGCCTGTGTGGCTATCAAAACGCCTACCATTTCTTTTGTGGGAGGAAAATTATTTTAATTATTTGTCAATAAATAATTTTCCGTTTAACGCGCATTTAAAAACAGAAAACGTGTGGAAAGAATGTTGTATCACTACTGCCCTAGTTATTCCATGTGAATAAAAGACAACAATACACAACGCACCTACTGACCAAGCAGCTGTCGCATCTGGCTCATAATTTTAATGATCAACGTCCGGATGCGAGAGATGCCGGTACTCCGAAGCCTGTGTGGCTATCAGAACAGCTCCCTTTTCTTTTGTGGGAATAAAATTATTTTAATTATTTGTCAATAAATAATAACCATGTAACGCGCATTTTAAAACAGCAGAATACAAGTATTGATAACTGACATGCAATAGCAAAAAAAGGTTTCTTTGCAAATTTCTTACTACTCCTAGAGTTTCTATGCAGTACTCTTCTTTGTTAATTAGTCCAGTCCAGTGGAGACGAAATAAGGTGTTCTGTACAGAGCAGTCAGTTCATTTCAAAATAAAATATAGTTATTTTCAGAGCCATAAATCGGTATTAACTAATAAAACAACATCAATCCAAATGCGGGTTGGAATAAAATTCTGTCTGCTATAGGCACGTTACTGTTCTACAGTGAAAAATGATTCTGACACATTTTGCGTGAGGCTTGATGTCCTTGGGCAGTCTGAACATTTCTTCAGAGGAGTGGTGGTTCTACTTTGCTCGAGGTAAAGGAAAGAAGAGTCCATGAATTAATTTGACACAATCAAAGTAAAGAACGAATGAAGTGAAATACAGATTGGACCACAGCTTGAAGAATGGTATAACCAATGATCATTTTCTAGCTAGAATCCATCCTCTGTTTGGACGTGTCAGTCTGGCCCCTTTACTCACAGTGGATCTCAGCAGTCCATATCCCAGGATGAAGAGATCTTGAAAAGAAAAGAAATCGTTACAAAATTTGCAAGAACAATCCAATTAAATAAATTGGCAATAGAAAGTACCGAAGGCGAATTATTATTGTAAATATGTTCAAAGAAGTAGCAACTGCTTTTATACCGTCAAGTTGTTCTTATCATTCGTTTCAAAGCGTTGAAAGGCAATTCCACATTTCAGAGTGACTCAAATTTTGTTCTAAAATAAAATCCTAATGCAGAACGCTTAGTTACTTTTTACTGAAAATGGCACACAGTTTTTGCACACTTTTTATTTAATTGACTTGTTTCATGTCTGTAAAAATAGAATTTCGTAATCGATTTTTGTACTCACTTTCTTGTGTCTTAAAATTTTGAAATTTATACATTTGTGTATTCTTGACGACAATACACTGTTTTAATATTTTCAGAATATTTTTTCTTATTTTTCAGTTAATAATTAACGAGCAAATTTTGTATTAAATACTAATGGCGAATTGAGTTTGAATTTGAGAAAAAGTGCTTTTAAGATTTCCTAGCAATTATAATGAATAATAAGTTAAAATTAAATATTAGAAAATAATTATAATAAACTTTCTACTTTTTAGTACACTAGTAAAAGTATAAATAAATACAAATTATATCATAAGTTTACTCAAGATTATAATTTAAAATGAAACCACAAAAATGTTGTATACAAGGGTTGGCGAACGATAGCAGTTTATGCAAATTCAGTTACTGCTGAATGACGCTGTCTTTTCTCTCGCTTGTATTGAACTCTCTTCCTCTGAGAAACAACAAGTCAGTTTATGTACTGACAGTACGTCTGTCTGTGTGTATGCCTAGGGAGCACATATTATCTACATGTTTTTAAAGAAAGATGTGTTTTTAATAAATGGATCCGAATTCTTTTCAGTACAAAAAACTTTTCCTGACTACAGTTTGAACATTCGATATTAATAGGGCGCCTTATCAATATATATGTACCTTTCTAATGCAACACCAACTTTTGACGTGGAAACGTCTTTCCGCTCGTTACAGTGATAGTCGGTCGAACTTTCTTGTGTGACAAAATACCGTCAGATTTGAATCGCTAATAACTACGAGACTAATAATGCGAAAAGAGTGGTCGACCCCTCAACGGATAGATCATATCTATAAGAGTTTGTCGCATAGTATTTGTTTTGCCTGTGACGTCATCGTACTAGTGTAGGCGCATGCGCGTGATTGTTATGAATTAGCTTTATGTAACGTTATAAATAAGTGTAGCGTGGAAATGCGTTTCTGTAGGAGGTTGATTCTGGTGTCATTTGAAAGGCCTTGTAGAGTATTACTAGGACCCAAAGTGACACAAAAAATATTTATCAGAATATAAGTAAAAATCGGTATTAAATTGAAGATTTCAAACTCCGCATGCTTTTTGATTATAACATGCAGAGTTTTCTTTCGAATAGTACGAAATTTACAGAATACTTGATAATACGTAAAAGAAACATTGTATTAAAATTTGAATATTACTGGAAATGTGAGATTTATAGTAAATGATGTTTTACTGCACATACGGGAAATGTAGTTCTATATACTGTGAACAAATAGCGCCATCAAAAGCTACTCTAAATGAAACATAAGAAAGGCTCAGTTCGGGTCCGCGCCGTAGATTTTTCGTGAAAACGTCGGGATAAATTCATGAAACAAGCGTTTCGTATTAATATGTAATTTAATTATCAATCTCTTTAATACAATATTTACACAGAGTAGTATAGTGGTTACAGAATAGATAAATCACAAGTTTATCGCATGTAGTAAGGGCCTGTGGTAGCTTGTGATTTATCTATTCTGTAGCCATTATACTACTCTGTGTAAATATTGTATTAAAGAGATTGATAATTAAATTACATATTAATACGAAACGCTTGTTTCATGAATTTATCACGACGTTTTCACGAAAAATCTACGGCTCGTATCCGAACTGCGCCTTTCTTATGTTTTTTTTTCTAAATTTTTTAATGGAAACGCAATTAAAAAACAGATGGTTCAAAGAGTAGAGAGGGAGGGATACAGGAAAGAAAGGAAAGAAAAAGCAATAAATATTATTATTAGAAATAATTCCATCAAATATCTCAACCTATCCTGGCTCTCACATTGCTGGAAGGTTCAAATAATTAAGAGTTTACAACATACAGGATTGTTACAATAAAAATTATCCTACTCAGAAGGCCCCAGAGGTTCTATGGCTCCAAAAGAAGCAGAATTTTAAGAGGAGATAGTGCAACGAATGCTTTCTGGAAAAAAAAGGAAAAGGGAAAAGAAAAAAAAATATTTGCATTTTCGGCAAAAGTGGCGAAAATTTAAATTTTTCATTCTCCAGCGCCATTATTTAAGGCGACTCCAGTGAACTTTCCGACTTTTTTTTATTGCTGAAGTTCACTTGACAGTTTCTTTTCTTTTTAAGTTTAACTGAAAACAGTGCCAAACTTTTATTCTCAGCATAAAATCTATTTTCGTTCAAAATACCATTTTCAAACCAGTTTTTCTTTTTCTTCGGTTTTCACAGAGCGCATCACTTGTACTAAACTCTAGCGAAATTCTGCTTCGTTTGGAGCCATAGATGTTTGATTTTAATATCCTTGTATTTTACCCACCCATGCGAGAGACAATTGATGATCATTAGAAAAAGCAAGGGTTCCGAATGCAAACCACAGAGATTATTCTTCTCTCGAATTTTTTCTTTACTTTCACGAGGTGGTGCTTTTTGCGTTTCGTAGGAAAGTGACGAAACCGAATATGCATTTTGAACACCATCCTTTCGACTGACTAGATCCAAAATTGGATAAAGATCCACAATTTTGAATACGAAATTGTATAAATATCTATAGTTTTGGTGACTAGACGGACCGACAGATAGTCAACACGCTGAAGGATTTGGTCCGAAATTTGGATTAAATAAACAATTCTAGCCGTAACCAAATCCATTTGGCTCACTGCATTTTAGAATAACCTACTTCATATGCACACGGACGGGCAGATAGAGTTTTCGTGGACAGATTTCATCCAAAATTTCATAGATGTCTACAATTTTTGCGTGAAGGTCAAATACTATTTTTCTACCTTGTTCAGTTTAAGAGTTATTGAGTTCACAGACCAACCAACCAACATATAGAGAGACATAATTCCAGAAATGACTTTTTTCCAGAGACTGAAGATTAATGAAAATCTCCAGGTTAAATTCTTTGATGATAACAGTGCTTTCACTTTGAATAATTCGCTTATGAGAAAACAAAAATTGATAGAAATTAAAGGGAAACTAAAGTGAGAGGGATTAAGTAAAGGGAGGTCCAAAAACAGTGTCGAAATCAGATTGTTTTTCATTAATTTTAAAATTTCTCTTGATCTCTTTATTAGAGCAATAAGCACTCAAATTCTTAAAAGAAATAAATTTTATTTTATCTTCTGTACAGATCACAGATTCCTTTCAAAGCTGTCAAAATATGTGAAATTACTGCAATTTTTAGTTCTTAATCCACTCCATAATCTGCACACATTATTTAGTCGATGAAACGCAACAGGTGAATGTATATACACAGTAAAATGTTATTTAGGTCTAAAAATATCAAATTTAATTACTTTCTCTGTTTAGGGTAACACTTGAAAAACTAATCTTAGAAACTTACTAGTTCACAACGTAGAATATATTATTAGTTCAGAAAGTAACATGCATACATAATACATAAAGTAACAGAAATTAAAACAACTTTAAGAAAAGATTTCGGCTACCAGGATATTAAAATAATGGAACAAAGATATCTAGGGAGGTGGGACACACATATGGTGGCAGATTACTGCTAGAGACTCCAACGCGAATCTTCCATTGTATGTAAAAGGAAATCATATAAAAGCTTTTCCATGAATTAATTGATGAACTTATTAAATTTTCAATTTATTGAGCTTAATGCAATATCATCATGTATTTTTACTACACCATTCTTATCCATCTAGTTTATTTGTTGAAATTTATTTTTTTATTTAATTCATCAATATTGTTTTGAATTTTATTCTTTAGGATACAAACATATATTTTATGTGATTTCTGTATAGATTTATCTTCTGATTTATATAATGATTGCTGTTTAGGATTAAGTTGATTTAATGCATTGATTTAATTTCAGTATTGATTTATATATTTGTCAGTTTCAATACGAATTGAGTAGTGCATACGTAAAACTATTAAAATTTAATTTTCACTTTATCTCAAAAATTACAGCCAATCTGACGAAAAGAAAGCAAGATTTGGAATCAACACCACGAATTTATCCTACAATCATTGGAATATCACTGACAAAAAATCCATGTCGCTCAGTGATATCGAAGAGCTTTTTAACCTCTTTTTTGTTGGATATATTTTTTTCGAATCTCCGGCAAAATGATTATGTTTTCCAATCAAGGCGGGAAATCTCACCTCGAAAACATGAAGAAAGTAGGACTATTTGCGCCATCTCTTAGGAATATTTAGAATTACAAAAAAATAATCGCGAAATATAACGAGATGTGTAGGTAGCGACGAATTCATTTTAAACGACGCAATATTACTCTTCGTCGCATGACATGCAATGCCAACGAAGAAGGGGTTAAAGAATTCATCAATAATAATTCCCAACATTCTTTTATTACTGCTACAAATGTTTCCAAGTCACTGAATGTTACTTCAAATACTGGCGTTGCTAATCGGAATCGGAACTCATTCGTGTTCCGGATCCACCCTATTAATTCCATATTTACGGTTGAAGCTCTCACGATCTGCCAAGCATTGGCGATCTTTCAATTCCAGAGAAAAACCTAATGATTTTGACCGACAGTTTATCTGACTTACAAGCATGAAATATGTTTCCATAAAATCCCCAAAGAATATTCATGGATTGTGCGATAAAATCATAAAATCGAGATTAGGGCAAAGTTAAATTAAAAAATATCATACTCATTTAAAACCCAAGTCACACAAACATTTTTTTTGGAATGAAAAGGAGGAATTTTACGTAGAAAGATCAACGATTTAATCCCTCACTTAGATTGGATTGCAGCGAAAGATATCATCTCACAATATCGAAGAAAAGAAAATAATCTCCTATTAAAAACCAATTGAAGCATTCAGAAATTGAAAATATCAAGAATCTCTGGGGGATATGTCATCAATTATCGCTCTGTCGTCATGGTTGAAAGATAGAGGTGAAGACATCGCTATTTCACGCATTCGTACCCGTATGTTCATCACTCCAACCCTTTTATGTAAATTTGGTTTATGCACTAACCATTATACCAGATATGCAATTAAGATAACGATATTGAAAACATTCTCCTTAACTGTGACCAAAATAATATTCACAGAGTGAATCTCTGAGAAAAACTTCATTCTTCTTCAAGCTCTCCATCTTACTAAACATTCTCTAAACATCACTAGGAATCAATAGCATTTACGAGCCTTTCGTCAGGCACTGAAATATTTCAATATTTATTAAGTGCAACTGTTTGGAAGTAGGGGAAGAGGAAGAATATGAGAAAAATAAATTTATCAATCTGATATCAAGCAATGTATGCATTTCAAAATAAAATCAATTGGAAACAAAACGCAAGTCCAATGCAGCTTTTTTAAGCAACTTAAATTTTCAGATTGGAAAACATTACAAATTTGCTTCATAAGAGAATAAATCGTTGGAAACCTAATATTTGTAGCTTACAGTTGTTTTCGGATTCCAAAGAATTAAGGAACTTTCAATAATTCTGATAGAAACATTTCATGGTAAATTTAATAAAAGACTATTTCTTGTAGAAGATATTACTACCTATATTGAACAGAAGACCACAAACGTCAAAAAGATGCTCCAAGGAGATTTTTTTTTAAATTCAAACGGAACGAGAATAATTTTCTACAGAATTCCTCAAAATGGCGGAGTAAAGACGCTTTCCTAGAAAAAATCTTAGCAATAATGATTTTGAACATTGTTTAGAATTATGTAAGAAGCATTGTTTAAAGCCGTATCTCTAAAATGATTTGGAACAATGGATTCTCCACTTCTAACAACGCTACGTTTTATCGCAATTAATAATTTAATTTTCAATAGTGCTTTCAATTGTTAAAGCTTTTTGTACTCTTTTTTGAAATGGGGTTTGATAGAATAGGCTAATTTTAGAAAATCGAAGCCATCTAACAAACAGAAAATTTAGACATGCAAAAAAAGTTAGCAAACTTCTGATTTCTAATTCAGTTAAAATAATGACATTATTTTGGATGCAAATCAGGTTAATTCACATCGGCACAAATTCAGCCATTATATGAAGCTAACAATATTAAACTTGTGGCCGTATAAATTTACAAACAGAAATTGAACAGTTTTTTTGTACTTATTTCGGTTGAGGAATGCCTTTTCCTTGATGATTAATTTAAAAAAAACATTGGATTATTGGGAATTCGGTTAGCAAATATTCTAAAAAAGAGCATGTAAAATAAACGAATTCATATTTTCTTGTTCAGATGTAATATATCAGTAAAATGGCATTTTGGGGGGAAATTTAGAAAAATCTAGTCTGATAATTACACGGAAAAAATAGAAAAAATGTTCGCATACAATGCCAAACATTTGAACTAAAAATGTTTTTTATTCGAAAACATTAATTTAGTTAGAAAATGCTATGTTATACTGACCATCGAGGATATAAATATAGATCACTTACCTTTTTATCAAAAAAAAAAGTCTTTCAATACTTAATATACTTTGAGATTTTTTTTTCATTGTATTGACCTTGAATTTGGTGTTTTCTTGCTTAACAAACTATTGCTAAGATTTGGCGAACTGTGCTAAGATTTGGCGGTTTTTGTCTGTGGTTCAGCTAAAGTATTCAAGATTATACAAATCATTGGAAACAGTTAAAATTTTTGAATTTGCAAATAGTTACATAGTCCTTGCCATCTACTGACTTGGAAAAAAAATAATTTTGCTCCTCGTTTTACCGCTGACCCCGAAGCATGAAATTTACCATACTTGTTAGAATCTCTAACAGACAGAATCCTCTTCCTTTCATATTCTAGAGAGCGTAATCGAAGAGATATTAGAAAATCCCTTAACATTTTAGTTTTTTGCGAGTTCATGGACTTATGGGGTCGTTCCGTATTATCTGCTAGAATGATTTGGATTATAACAATAACGACAAAATATGTTGTGATTCTTAAAAATAACCATAATGAATTTAAGAGTCGTATGTAAATCAAGCAGTGGCGGCGAATAAGGGGGCAAGGGGGGGGGGGGGCTCCCCTACTTTTCTGGGAAAAATTAAATTTTAATTCCTTTTTAGCTGTTTAAAACTAGGAATTATGAAAAAGTAGTTGTATTCGGGAAAGCTAGAAACTTTTGTGATTTACCACCTATACTCCCGGGTACTTTAAATATCAGTAAACTTATTGCCTCCTCACTTTTTCACCAAATCGTCCCTACTGAATTCAAGATCAAATTTGATCTCCAGTCAAATAAAGGTATTAATAAAAAAAAGAGTTTGAAGTTTTATTTTTTAAAATTTATTTTTCTTGGAATTGAATTAAGATATTCGACGTTATTGATTATATTATACATCTCCATCGCAATATTAGCCAAGTCGTTTACACCTCCATTTTTGGAGTTTAAAAGGCAACTGTAAAAGGAGTTTTGGAGAAATTGCCGAATTTCTACTGAAACATTTCAGTGGTGTATTTGCTCTCAGAAAAAATGCCGGTGTTTATCAAATATCTTCTTAAAAGTAATTTGATATTCTTAAACTAAATGCGAGCGCTTGAAACCAAGATGCTGTATGCTAATTCACAGAAAGTCGCCTCATCGCCAACACCGTGTGAAGAATTAATTACAAAGCCAATAAAACTTATAATAAATAACATCCGTATTGTTTCTTTGCTCTGTTTTGGCGATGAGCGACTTAATAAGGCCTTGGCATACTTAATATACATATTCGATTTAAATATCGAATACGTTAAGAGGTCACATTGCTACATTAACAGCCCATATTTTCCCTTGGCGCTGTGGCGCCGATGGGGCAACTTACCCTGGCGAAACAGAATTACAGGGTTCTACTAAATGAGGTCTAATTTGGGGTGAAACCTGAAAGCAGATGTTAATTATTCATTGGCGATGATGTCGGTCTTAGCTATCTACGTGCACTCAATTGTAAGACTCGGAAACAAGGTACTGCGCCGTCGCCAAATTAGCGCTCCTTTGGTCAGTCGTTTCAATGGTTGCCATCATAATGGTCTTAACCCTCATACCAAATTTGACAGGTTGTCGCTTGAGAAAGCCCAGTTTGGCAAAAATTTGGCGATGATACTGTGTTTTCGAGTCCATTCCAGTTATTATTGGCTATATATACATTTTTGGAATCGTTTCTACTTTTTAATATCGAAAATTAAAACTGAAATTTCAAATATATACACATATGATGGTAATTATTGTAAACTATCACCTTAGAAAACTTTCACGAAAATGGATATAATATTGACAGATCTTAATTAGTTACAGTACTTGATTCTGAATAAAATTATACTTCCGAATGTTTTCGAAACTTTTTATGATGGATTCCATTTTAGTATCAAGATCGTTCAAATGAAATAAAATGACAAATTATTTTGTTAGTTTTCTAAAATTTCTTAAGAGCACTTTGTTCTCATTGCTTATCTATCAAAGTCAGAACAAAAAATGACGAAGAACAATAATCTGGCTTTTATTGTTTAGAGGCAACAATATTCTTTTTACTATTGAAATGTTTGTGTGTTGATCCAAACAAACACGAAACAGAGCATTCCTAAAAAATATTTATTACTTTCTCGTATACGAAGTATACAAAGAGAAAGTATTGTAATTGTCAAAAAATTCGAACTCGAGAGTCTGACGAATCTCCACATTTTAGACCTCCCCGAGGCCAAAAAACACAACCTTGGAATTATGTCTGTCTGTGAACACGAAAACTCAAAAACTATTAAAGCTAGAGGGATAAAAATTCGGTATGTGATCTTCAGACATAATTTGAAGGTTTCTATCAAATTTTGGACGAAATCCGTCCAAGGGAAGTTGATCTGTCGGTCTGTCCATGTTCATGAGAACACTATAACTCAAAAACTTAAATATCTAAAGCGATAAAATTTGATACACAGTTTTATTATTGTTATGAAACAATAAGCGGTGATCCTATTATTTATTACAGTTAATGTTTTAAGACGCATTTTACGGCTCATAACCTTCGTAAACTTGGCGAATTTTATCTCGCTTGCATTCTTGACCCTTTCGTATTGCAGAGTTCTACGAAGACAATATCAGTAACACTCGCGGCGCTCCGAAATTTTTAGGCCGGGGGGGGGGGTTGGGTAGACAACTTTGTTAGAGAGTATACGAGAAAGTTTAGGGAGATCACTCCCGCTGGTTTTTTAATTCAATTTAAATTGCCTTTTTCTTGTAGAGGTTCATTGTTTAAATTTTCAGAAATGCCGCATTTGAAATTACTCTCAAGAAATGTACTAATTTATGTGATTATGTTTTTGAAACATGCATTTAAAAGATAGATTGGATACATAAAAGATATGTTCAAATAAAGACTAGATACAAACATCCTAACAACTACTTGGAAAATTGAGAAGATACTCGCATTTTCAATACAAATTCAAGTTTAGAATAAAAAGCATTAAATGAGGGGCTTAACTAAATCAGAAAATATTTAGTTTTCCTCATGAAAGAAAATGTAGTATACTAGTATTTCAATACAAATTCAGGATTAGAATGACAATAAAGTATTAAATGAGGGTGTTAACTAAATCATGAAATAATTAGCTTTCCTCATGAAAGGAACAAATAGAAAATGTAAAATTAAATGAATACTAAACTACAACTTCCTTGTGAATACAGATAAGTGTTTCATTGCATGTATCATCAAAGTGTATAATTCAGATATTTCGTAAAATATCTAGCTATTTCACGGGGAAAAAAAGACGAAGCGTGAAGGCTGAAGTGTGTAACAAATTCATGATTTTCTCTCTACAATTCCACTAATTACTGCATAATTTTGCTAATGATTCACAGTTACTTTGTAGAATAAAATCCATTCTTTTTAATTGTAAGCAAAGAAGTGGTTTTGCTTTTCGTATCAACATTATTTGGTAAAAAATTGAGCAGATATCCAGAATCAGCCGAAGAAGTCCCAATTTTTGACTATTTGCTCCGATTTATTCTTATTTCTAATTATTAGTAAGTAGCTGTCAATAGAGAAAATTCTGCACACTCAGATGTGGTCCAGTATCACTAAAAAATCGGTTCTGTCAAAGAAACCTCTCGCTTCCGAATTTTTCTTGCCTTGTTTAGATGTAATTGCTTTTATCCTTGTGATATCATCACGCTCATAATCTTCGGACGAGAATTATTTTGTCGTTATATACTCATAATAGCAGGTGCAAGCACCCTGAAGGCCTAACGGCCTCCAGGAGCCCGATGTGTCACCACTTTTTTCTTGTACAGTCAAGCCCAAAAGAAAATTCAAAACGCACAAAGGAAAACGCTTCCAGTGAGACGCCAAAACCTAAAAACACCAAAATTCATACGCAGAAACAAGATGGCGAGTAAATAGTCCCATTGAAAAATTTGATTTATAAATTAATAAAGTTGAAACATTAATAGAAAAGACATCAAAAGTTAAGACAATTAATATTTAAGTCGAATACAAAGTAAATCATTAAGAAAAATTTAGATATTTAATGAAACTGTTAAAAATCACCGTTTAAATTTCAAAAGTTGTCAGAGATGTCACACGAGATGAAAGAAACTTTGGTGGCAAAGATTTAAATAATTAAAAATACTGATAAAACCGAAAAATGATGTAGATGCAATTTTTGCAATCTAACAGTAGCTAATACTAATCAAAGGACTTTCTCTTGTGTTAACACCACACGGAGCATTTTGTGCTTCACAGTAGAGCAATACACAGAAGTTACGCGATAAGTAAGACTGACAAAGTGCGCGTAAGTCGGATAAGAGTAAGTTGGGGGACCCCCCCCAACTTACTCTAGTCTAACTTTGCACATAAATACAAAAAAGATTTTAATTAATATCTGGCAGTAGCTCTGCAAATAGATGTTTGGAAGGATAATATATAATGAAAAATGCAGTTTTTAAATACATTCATACACTAAAGCACATATTAAAACAAAAATGCTGCACAAAACAGATATATTTCGGTGTTGATGACTCATTAAAATTGGACAATTCTTAATTTTATTTTTTGCCCTGACATAAAATTTCCTCTTAGGAAATTGTGTGTCTTATATATTTTATTTCTTGTCTTGCAGCTAAAATAGCTTTCTTTATAAAGTCTATTTTATCCAAAATTTTAAAACTTTTTCAACTGAACCGAGACCTTCGGTCAAACTTGCGACTGTCTTTTGTATTTTTGATGGATCTGTGTCTGAGGTGTCGGCTTCTGTAGTAGAGATTTGCCCACGCATCCTTGAAAGCTCATTGACTATCATCTCAGTAAGATCGACAACTCCATCAATTATATGAGAGACGTGTCCAGTTTCTAGCGTTGTTCCCGTCTCACTTTTAGTAAAGAATGGATAAATGTTCTTCTTATTTCTGTTATTAGTTTCATTCAGGATTTATCATTTGTATTAAATTCTTAATGAACATAAGAAAAATGTTCAATTCCGCAAATTTGAGTTCGCGCAAGTATTATTTTACGGTGTAGAAAATTGAATATTTCAAATAACAAAAATTTTGGGTATCTTCTTTTCCACAGATGGGTCCAACATTTCATACACATCTACCATATTATTAACAATTCCACATGCCAACTTTCATTTGTATAAGTTGTTGCGAATTTGAGTTATCGCGTTTACATAATCTTAAATATACAGACCAACAGACAATCAATTCTTTGACGCATTGAGTCTGAAATTTGATATAGATTTACAATTCTAAAGATAATTTCATAATGTTTAAATTCATGCATCTAACCATTTGCGTTTCTGAGTTATCGCCTTCACATGGCTGTGGACGGGCAAACAGACTTTTCATTAACAGATTTATTTACAAAAGGGCACCTACCAAATTTCATGACTGTACCTCATTACGGTTTTCGGTATTCATGTTCAGAGACCAAAAAATGTGTATTTCGGCTGTCGAAAATGTTTGAAACTTAGAGATTCATGGAATTGATGAGGCCGAATTTCTTGACGATTACAATACTTTCTCTTTGTATACTTCTTTTACATACTACTGCGTTGGCGAGGTCCCAATCTTTGCCAAGCTTGAATGTTAGCGCAATTCTGTTAGAGTTATCATTCGTCCTTATGATTTGGTGATGAGAATTAACGCTAGTATTCGGCGATTTACCACCAAGATTTGGTTGGTTTCTGTCTGAGGCCCTGGTAACCACAAAGTACTAAAACTTCTTTCTACACATGAATATAAATAATGCAGTTGGTAATTATATTCTAAAAGAAAAAAACTCAATTTAAGGTGATTTTTCACCTTTCGGATAACCGTTGCATCTGTACTAAATGAGCTATTGAGAGGTGAATAAACGTGATTAAAATTAAATAATGAAATCAATTATGTTGACACAATCTGATTATAACTATCTACTTAGCAAAGATAAACTAAAGGAAATTATGAGGAAAAGAACTGCCGAATCGGTAGAGAATGGGCTGCTCACACGTGAATAAAAGAGATGCAAATAAAACCATGATGAGAATTGCTTTGACACACTCCGAATGAAACTACCTGCTAAAATACATGATAACAATTAATCAACCTGACGGATTGAATTGTCTTGAAGCAAAATTTAATATTTTCAAGTAAGAAAATATTACAAATTACCTTGATAAGGAAATAAAGCTTAAAAGCCTATGGAGCTTTTAAAGAATTTTTGGATACCGAAGAATTAAGGAACTTTTAATAATTCTAAATGAAGTTTTTCACAGTATGTTTACAAAATATCCAGTGTTTGCAGAAAATATTCATTACCAACCTATGCTGTAAAGAAGACTGCAAACTTCAAAGGATGACTTGATTTCGTCAGAACTGGAAACAACCTTCCATAAAACTTTTCAAAATGACCGTGAAAAGATGTCTTCCTCGAATAAATCTCAGAAATAATGATTTTGGACATTATTTGGATTAAGAAGAAAGTATTGTTTAAAACTACGTCTCTAAAATGATATGGAACAATGGATACTCCAAAGTCAATAATGTTATCGTTTGTTGTAGCTAATTTCTATTTTAGACAATATTTTCCATTGTTAAAGCTATTTTTGTATTCAATTCTGAAACCGCTGTCGATCGAATAACCTTATTTGAGAAAGTTGAAACAATTTGTGAAATAGGAAATTTTTATAAAAGTGCAAAGAAGGAAAATTATATTTTCTAATTCAATTCGAAAAAAGAAAGAAAAAGAGAGAGGCTTTTACATGCCAATCTAGTTTGATTCACTTCGGTACATATTTTGCTAATACAGTACAAACCCGGTTCACCGAACTAAAGGGGGGGGGGGAATGCCGTTTCGATAACGATTTTATCGGTTAAGCCATGAACATCTATTACTATCTTGCATCTAATTACAGTATGTAAGTCTGACGCTTTATGAGTGTAAAACGAATTCAAAAGTTTTTAGCAGGCTACACTTATGTTCTACTAGCCGCCTTCGGCGACCAACTTGATAGCCGGAAATAAAATTTCAACTGAAGCTCTTATGCATAAGTTTATATTCATGGCTCCCTTAACAAAGTAGTTTGAAACTTCAAATTGCTATAGACATTTAACCGCGTTCTTTTCGTAGCCTTGCACTTGTTCTGTTCCTTGTCTACATTAACGTAAAATACGCATTTGATTTCAACCTTAAATTGGCGCGGCACGTAAAGCACATGCTAATTGGCTTAAAACACGCTGATAAAAAGAATTAAAGCATAGCAACGATAATCTTTGAGTTTACTGGATTACTTGCTGTCTTGAGGACTTCCTTTACAGGTTTCGCAGAAAAATTGATCAAATGAAAGAAGAAAATAAAATCCAGTAAAATATTTTCTAAGCTTTCAACAATGGCAGAAAAACACGCAATTAAATATTTATTTAAGCAATGAAAACGGTTTGAAATGCTTTGCAACAATGAAAAGTATCGTTGTAAATTATGCCAAAAAATATTTTTAAATTTATTAAAATTAGAGAAAAAAATCGTACGACAACTTAATTGATATCATTGAGAAGATAATTTATATAAATTTTTAGATGGTGTAAAAATAATTTTTGTGCTGTAATATTTTCGCAAGTTATTAAGGAAAAACGCCAAAATTTAGGTTAATTTTTAATTAATTAAAATTTGAAAAAAGGGCCCCAGGTGCACATTCCCACCTTTCAAAGTATCTTTGTGCCAAATCTCGTAGCTCTATGTCTACTGGTCTGCTCGGTAGAGGACCAACACACAGACACACACGGAGACTTACACATATTCTCCTTTATTATTAGTAAAGATATTCAAGTTAACCCTCCATCCAGAGCAATATTTGCACCTGCGACTTCGGGCGCAATGCTTCTAACAAGTGCAGGCAGTGTCGATTTTTCGCACAGGCGTTAGAGCAGCTCTCCTGGTACTTCGAGATCCTAGGGGGGGAGGGGCACAAAATCTATTTGCTGTATATCGCAGTGCTTATCCGACGCCGAATTTACGACATAGGGTAGAAGGGCCTCAAAAACATTTTGCGCCTGTGGCCTCATATTGTTAAAATCCGCCACTGATTACAGTAGCGTTTTCTATTTTTTTTCTGCTTTTCTACTGCTGAATTTGCCGAGGATAGCCTCTTTTCAATATCTAGCAATAATCGTCTGTTAAGTTGATATTACACTTTCCTTGATATCATCTTTCTGTTTCCTTTATGCCTTGGTGAAAGTTTTCACCTTGCTCATCCGTGACTGCATTTGAATTTTTAGGGAAATAGTCTAGGTGCTAATGGAGGAAATGATCTTTTAATCTCATATACACCCTAATATCTCAAAATTTCTTAACATTTTTACAACAGATATCAATATCTTTGGTTTACAAGAAAGTTAGTTACTACTAGTTTTAAAGGTTTCTTCCTTTTTTTCTCGTTTGTTTCCATTTTGAGCTCAAAATTTTCATTCTTCATCATTTTTCTGATGTCACGTTCTACAAATACCTCATCCTTCAACTTTGCTTTAGATAAACCGAGCACTCTTCATTAAGGGTATTTGAAACATTTTCTTTCTTTTAGAACATTTTCTTAAACATTTTCTTACCTTAACACATTTTTTATAAGATCCAATTTTATATGAAATGGTATTTAGAAAAATATATCTGGAGGGTACGTAACCACTATGCTAGGTACATGAGGGACAGGGAGTCTGGCAGATGGACAAAACATCTTCTTGTTCTTTAATTGAATCCTTTCACATTATATGCACAAAAATAGCAATAATCACTTTAATTTTTAGACTCTTTTCAAACCACTGGTATACAAATACGAAAATGTTGTCTTTTACCTTGAAACTTTTGCCTTAATTCTCCAACACAAGTGGAAAAAACTTCATGTGAGGTCCAAGGCTTTGTTTCAATATCCCAATTTGATGCAAAGTAACCAAAGTACATTCCCCCCACAAAATCTGAAAAGGATTTTTTTATTGTATAATTAACACAAATGAAGCAAAAAGTACATTTCCTCCACAAAATCTGAAAAGGTTTTTTTTTCATTGTATAATTACCACAAATGTAGCAAAAAGTACATTTCCTCCACAAAATTTGTACAGGTTTTTTTTATTGTATAATTACCACAAATGTAGCAAAAACGATCTGGTGAATTAACGCCTCCTCTGGGGTCCATTTCTCTCAACCGCAATACAAACTAAAAGTAAAAACAACTTCTATTCAAAACTCTGAATTATACATTAGTTCACGGATTTGAACTACGACATTGATTGGGAAGTAGGACAAATGGCACGGGGATACGCCAACAGACTAGTGATCCGGTTTTAGCTTATTTTCCCTGGCTTTAACACACAGTTTACCAGTTGTGTTTAACACACAGTTTACCAGTTGTGTTTAACACACAGTTTACCAGTTTAGAAGGAAATCTTAGATAAATACAGTGTACCCGTAAAGTCATGGTGCAGTTATGAACGCTTGTTGTGGCGAACAGAAACGAAGCGAAAGGTTGAAACTTGCGCTACATTGGACAGTATCCCAAAGAGTGTTTGTAGTGCAACGGTGTGCGCGCGCAGGTGATGACGCAACACCACGCACCGTGCGGAGCCGACTGTGACGTCAAACATTTACCTTGGCATTTTGCAATTGTGTGCAGTTCCACAATTTCCAGAAGGTGTCATCTTTCAACAGAACGGCGCTCCTCCACACTACGGAAACATTGTTCGTTTCTGGATGCAACATTCCCCCAGCGGTGGATAGGAAGGGGTGCTGTCATGGCATGGCCACCACGATACCCGGACATAACGCCATTAGACTTTTACTTGTGGGGTTATGTGAAGCAACATGTGTACAGTGCACGTGTCAACGACATTAATCATTTAAAACAGAGAATCACGGACGTTATTCACTCTGTTACACCAGACGTTCTTACCCGTGTGTGGGAAGAACCTGACTACCCTATTAGCACAAGATCCTGTACGATATTGCTACGATATACTCACGATATTGTGCGGTATTCAGAATACCGAATAACATCGTGAGGATATCGTACAATATCTTGTGCTATCGTTTAGATGTGTGTAGGGCAACAAATGGAACACACATCGAACTGCGCAGAACAGGTATGCAATCCTGGAGAGTTTTCCTTTTATATGGTGAAGATGTCACCTGTCTATCTTGTTTCGTTGCTTTCCTGTGACCGGTCAAAAGTGACTTTACGGACACACTGTAATATTATATTCTCTCTTGGATAGAATTTATGTAAACTAAATTATTATTTAAAATCTATACATTTTTAAAATAAATCCATAAAAATAAAATTATATTACTCTGAAATGCACAAAATACGTGCATATTAGACCTATAATTTATGACAAAACTGTACGTGATGGAATTTTTTAATTATTTTTCCAGTAGTTAGCACCTAAATAACTGTATAAAACTAATTATCTTTAAGACAATTTTTTCATTGCAGACATGTGTAATTAATCAATAATTGCCGCGCTCGCCGTCCTTTGGACGGGTTCGCGGCCAGCATACACTTTACTCAGCTATGCCCTAACACTTCGCGGGTGTCAGTCACTACTTTTTCAGTTTTAAAAACTACATGAAGATCAGTGGAACAGACTGTAAAACCATAGTAGATTTCATTCTCTTCGTATACAACAGCTGCCTTTAAAAATTTATTTATATTTGAGTAATAAATTCCCCTTTGGTGATTTAATATCAAATTGGAGTTATGATAGGTTTTTTCAGCTGATTTTAGCAGTTTCTTTTCTTCTTTTTATTTTATGTGGATTTATGGATGCGGATTTAATATCAAATAAGATTTATACCAGAATTAATTTTTTTCTAATATAATCTTTTAGCATTTTTTTCTTTGCTTATTTTGTATTTGCTTTTTTCTGTGTTTGGAAAATAAGAATCTTTTTGCTAAATTATAGGATATTGAACTTATCTAACGGACGGACGTAATTGCTATCCGATAGGTTTTTTTATCGGATGAGTTAAACAGTTTCTTTTCTTTTTTATTTTACGTTGTTTCATCGATGCGGATATCAAATAGGAGTTATTTATATTCCAAAATCTTCCAGAATCTTTTTTTATTTGTGTATTTTTAAATCTTTTAGCTAAATTACCCCATTGAGATTTCTGTTATGGCTCTATTATGACGTCAAAAAACTCGGACAATTTTTTATGCATAAATATGGTGACCTCATCGGTTTCCTTTTTTTAAATATAATTTTTTTCATTTCTGAAGCACTCCGCCAGTGTGCATGAGATTTTCTACTACAACTTTTGTTAGTAAATCTCTGTCAATCTGATCTCAGATATTGTTGGCGGGCTAAAAGCCCGTCTTAGACGGGCACAAATCTTCTAGTTAGTAAGAAATAATTATTTTCATATTTAAAAAAATGTCTATGTTGCGCATTGTTACACATGGAAAGCTATAAATAAGAGATATTCGTTTTATATTATTCTGCAGTGTGATAAATGTTCAAGATCTTCTTAACTATACTGGTAGGCAAAATTTAAGGAACTTTCTTAAAATGCGAAAAATTTAAAATCAGTTGAAGAGAATCATGTAATATACAATCATGGAAACTCATATTTTACAGTGAAGATTCGGACACGAGGTCAGTTAGGGGACTAACCAGAAATTGATGAAGATGAAAAGGATTTGGTTCACTCCATTTAACAGAAAGCCGATAATAATTTGAAGCCTTCATTAATGTTTTTATGGACTATTTTGTGAGATATAACGGTTTCTTTAAAGCATCTCAAATTTTTCCCCATGTGGCAGAGTTTTCAAACAAATCTTACGAAACTCGCACAATACATGAGTATATGCCAGTAAAGAATTATTTTAAAATCTGAAATAAAAACTTTGAATATTCAAGAAAATATGAGTATTTATAATAAATAATTTTTTTACTGCGCATGTGCGAAATATGGCATAGTTTTTCTTTCATAACGTTAAAGCTTAAATAAAAATTCCAATTGAATACAGTTAAAATTCAGAAAGATACATGCATTGTAGCGCGGCATTTCAGTTGCTCTCTAAGAGAATCTAAATAATGAGAGGTTTTCCACAAATTCATATTTTTTAAACCTGAATCTTCGAGTAGTTTTCTTGAATTGCATTAATATTGTATATGCTGAATACCCACGAATACTTATAAATTAAGCACACAATGTAAATTACAGTTCGACGATTACTATTCGAAGATTCAATTGTAAATAATATCAGTTTGTGAAAAACTTCTCATTCATCTTCTCATTGAGAGCACGCGACACTTCCAGATGCAAAACTGATACTGCAATAATCGTTTGGATAATCACGTTTTAGTTTAGTTCTATTAACGTCCCATTTTGAAACAACTTGAGGGCTATTTTGGACGGACCTCGTAATTTTAAATCGCTGTCAGATGAGGAGGACGACACCTGAGTTGGCATCCCCCTTTCCCTTTCCGCACTACACCAGCGGGAGGATGTTTGGCCACTACGCATGATTTAATGCGCAACATGCCCCATACACGGCGGATCTTCAGTGGAATCGGAACCGAAAGGCCACGGCGGCCCAGTTGCCATAGTCAAAATGAATTGTTCAAGTGAGCTGGAATGATACATTAAATCTTATGAATTAAGAAATACACTCGTATACAAGTTTGTCAACCGAAGACAAAGCTAATTGCCACTACTGGGGAAACGATGGAGACAAAAGGAAATTGAAGAGCTAGCGACTACCCTGTTAAATATAATATATTAATATTGCTGAATGGCATTAATACGGCATGTCTTAATGTCTCACTCACCACTATCCATTCTTTTGTACACTGTACAAATTTATGCTAAACTGTTTAATTATTTTTTTACAGAAAAATGCAATGCATATAAAATAGAGAAAAAGATAGCAGTATCCAACAGGAAATGTATCACGCTAAGACGCGGAAGTAGATTTTAAAACAAAATATTTTAAAGTAATTAATTCACTTTGGCACAGTGCACAATTAATAACTGCTAGTGCAATTAACTGACAGCATAACTCTGTTGATCTCTATTTTATACTAAATGTAAATACAATATAAATTTATTTATGCAGTTTTATTACACCAAAAATATACAAATTTTTAAAAATATTTTATTGCGCATATAGAAGTAATATATCTACAAAACTGACATGAAGATTCAAAACATAGTTGGGATAATTCATTATTTACGGAGTCCAATTCCTATTAGGATATTCACTTCTTTACCAAACATTATTTTATTTTTCCAAATTACTTTTGAAAGTCACGGACAAAATTCGTTTGACGAAAATCTGCCATATTCTTCTTTCAAATTCACCATTCTTCAAGATCTAACATCTTAATTTCTTCATGAACAAATCAAGCAGGTTAATCAGGGGCATTTCAAACAGCAACGATACTGGAATAGAAATGACGAACGTCCAGAAATATACTTTGAGTCCATTCAGTGCCTGAAAAAAAGAATTGCAAATTTTATAGAAGGAAGTGTTTGTGAGATTAAGCTTTGACATAGAGGAGTGTCAGTCAGCAAAAACCGTGACAAAAATCAAATTTAAGTATTGAATATAGAGATTATAAAGCTAGAAAAAAGCTATGGGTAAGGTATGCGGGACAGCTCAAAGTTTGTTTAGCTTGTCCATCTTAATGAAACACATCAGCAAGTCATGCAAATTTTCATGAGCAAGCACACCCAATCATTCAGTATAGTAGATGCAAGGCAAAAACTCTAGGTTGCACTGTAGGGGAACAAAAGTGAACTTAAGAGAAATCTTAAACTTTAGGTTTAAGATTTCACCTGTTTTTAAAAATTGCTTGGTAAAATCCGTTTCAATCAGGCTTCACTACCTTCAACATCGAAACTGTAAGTCAGAATTGCTTTAGAGCATTTATGCAGATTGTAACTTGGTAACTTCTAATAGGTAACTTGTAGTAACTTAGGTAACTTGGTTAGGATGAATCTGATGAACTAGTGTTGGATAATTACCAAACACGGTCCTTCACCAATTATCACCATCAAAATCGGGCTCCACAGTCGATCTTTATAGATCTATCCTGCAAATGAATCAAAGAATGCATATCAGCCTGTAGTTGCTGAAAATTGGGGGGTCAAGCATTTAACGATTTGTGTAAACTGGAAAGGGCATTCGTGCACTAATGCTCCTCCCGAAACTTGATGTAGAAACTACTACAGGCGATAATGATCACGGCAATGAATAATTGCTGTAACTGAGTGAGGAAGACGAAGACCCAAATAAAGCTGAAGAATTGGGAAGTTAACCGACATTACTACAGAAAATTGCATGATTGAATTGATAATTATAAACTGTTGTTTCCTTATTTTTTCAGTTTGTTTTGTCTCATGTTTTGATTCTCTTTATATTTGTTGACTAATTACGTACATGCTGAATATATCATTTTAATTCCTATTGAATACAATTTTCATGTGACGCAACCTCATATCTGCTTCATTACCTCTTTCCCCCCCAAAGTTGAAATAAAGTAGCAAGTTTGATAATCAGAAGTACTGAGTCACCCCGTCCTGCCAAGGCACCCGGGAGACCTGAATGACAGCCGCTGTAATAGCTCGAGTACTGAGGCCCGAGTCCTAGAAGCCAATCGCCTGGCTACACCCCGACCCCTCCCGTAGGAGGTACGTAGTATCACTGGTGGAGGGAACCAAGCCCCACCATTAATGTACCCACGACCAGGAGCGAGAACCTGCTTACTTATCCCGAGACTTCTCATATCCACATATTTGTGGTGCCGCAGGTGGTCATAGCAAGTTTGATAAAAGAATCACCCCACCCTGCCGTAGCATCCGGGTTTACATTGAAGACCGGCCGCCACAACAGATCCAAGAAGCACAAGTCGTTGGCATACAGTTGGCCCAACGTTGCCATCCACAGTTGGCCAACGGTACGGATTGACACTCTGTCTTATGGTTACCCAACCAATCATTCCACAACCAAGTTTTCTATATGATTCTACGATGGCCCAACCAAGTTTTTCTTGAGAAAAATTAACCTAAATTGATAAATTTAATTTTTCATGAAGATAGAGATCCACACAAATGACGATGGAGACAGTTTAAGTTTTAACTTGACATTTATTACGGCACAACATGGATACCACTCGTAACCATAACACAAGATAGATAATAATAAAAACAATACTTAGCACATATCATAACATAACAGGTCGTGACACACACACACACATCTCGACATCATCTCCGGAAAGAGGAAGTAAAAGCCAGAGGGCCAGCGAGAGAAAGCACAGCGAGTAACAGCGAGCCAGTAACCGAGAGAAAACTAGCATCGCGCCTTTATATATGTGTGGCGATTAAGAAATTTACATCTTCAATGACATGCCGATTGGGATCAATCAGTGATTCGAATCGGCACATCATTCCAGTTAGCGTCGATTGCAATGCTGACCAACTAGAGCCAACAAGATTCGAAAATTATAGTCTTGCTGATGCTGCCGATAAAAAGAGGAGAGATTTAATTTATTCCCAACAGTTCTCCTATATGAACCTACGATGGCCCAACCAAAGTTTTCTTATTTTTTAGGTCTATACTACATTTTCAAAAAAAAAAAAAAAAACTGGAATTTTGGAAACTTTGGTGGGAAGCAACTATTTTGACAATGTTTACATGACTAATAAACTGTTTACTGGAAGATTACTTTTCCTTTTTTATGAAATTATGCACATATACAAATATATAAGAACACTATATTTTTGTGGATAACTTGTAGAAGTTAAATAAACACTATGCAGTTTTGATATTTAAAGGATGGAAATAGAATCTGCATTAATATTTTATATTAGCGTTATTTAAAAACAAATTCAACCAATAATAGTCTGACCACTTCACATTATGAGGAAACATCAACATGCCTTAACATGTAATCTGTAAACTAAACTTATCATTAGACGACTAAAATATTACATATTCGACTAATGAAATTCCATCAGTTCTACATAACGTTTTGTATTAAACAGTGCTGTTATCACTTTAATGTAGCATAGAGCATTTTAACAAAACAATTCAAATGACATACTTTAACATGATAAAAGTCAAAACAATGTTTTGCTTCAAAATGAAGTTTGAAATTTTCAGATATTTATAGTAACAAATTTATAATATGTGACATTATGCACAATTATTAAGATTGGATCATTTCTATTTCTGTAAATAATCCGAACATAAAATACGAACAACTTTCAAAATTCTCTTCCCTCACCCCCACCCCGACAGTCTTACACCACATGTTAAAACATTACTTCTAGTGTGCATGTTATATTTTAGGTATCCTTGCGGCAGTATTCCGCCTCTTCAATCTTTGCACCATAAAGTTTTAACTGCTTCTGTGGAAACCCGCACCTTCGTTTAATGGAATCATGTTCCCTCAGTCATGACTGATTTGGATAATCAGTACTATACAATGTCAATTGTTAAACAAGAATTATAATTTTTCCTAATGAATACTTTTTTTCATAATACATAAATTAGAATCTAAAGTGTTAGGGAAGAAAAGCTATGTGAAAAAAGAAATGCCATTTGTCAACTTTAGCAGTTTTCGTTTTATTTTAGAAATAAAATAGTTAAATACATCTTACTTCGATATATACAAAATACTTATTGAAAAAATGTTCATTCGCAATAGCTTTAAACTCAATACTTCGAGAACAAATTTAATAATTTAAAATTCATACTTCATATTTAGGACATATATATATATATATACTAAAGAGTCACTTATAAATATAATCATATCATGAATTTAAAAATAAATTTTAATTATGCCCAGCAAACTATAAGATGTGTAAAAGCACTTTTTTTATATAAGAAAACCTTGACTTAAGAAAAGTTAGAAACAAAATCACAAACAATTAAATACATACATACATTTTATTTATCCGCAAATTAACATTGCAATTTATCAACAATTTGAAAAGAAATAAAATGGTACTGACAGTTACAAAACAAATAAAACATCTTAATTTATTTTCTTGCATTTACATTACAAAAACTATTTTTACCAATGGTTTTGTTTAAACTTTACTGTAAACATATATTGATATTTAGTGCTAAACAAAATTGGATGATGCCTTTTAAGTCTCGGATTATGACTCTGCACTGTTTTTAGAATTTTTTTAAAAATATAGTGTAGTAAAATAGTTCTTATTTTATTAAAAAAATCGTAACGTAACTGTCAGAAAAGGAAGATAAAATTACGACATCCAAAAAATTACATATTCTTATATAAAATTACATATTTTTCATTCCGAGATATCTCCCTTCATGACGATTTTGCAGAATCGAAACCAATTTGTCATCACTCCATAAATTTCGTCAGTGGCATTAACTGTATTTCGCCGAACAGTTTCTAAAATAAACATCACACAATTAAAACCTTCGTCCTGTGATATCAACATATACAAACGAAAATGAAATAATTTAGTTTCTTTTACTTTTCGACAACAGAATAAAAAAGCTGAGTTTTAACCACATTCCCTGGAATTTCAATAATACTACATTTGTACATAGACCGAAGCCTAGGAGTAATTTCAAAATATAACTTATTTAGTGTGATTTTACAAATTCATTTACATTTTAGTGTTTCAGCTTTAAAAAAAAGAAAAAATTAATAGCAAATAAAATCCAGAATTTATTTGACTGCAGCTTTAAAATAAATTAAGTATATGGTTTCTACATAGACAATCTGGAATAGTATACGATTTTAACAAGTGAGATATATATTTATTATCCATATCTCATATATTTATTATATTTTGGCTAGTCTATTTCAATAACTTTTTTCAATATATTAGACCAATGGTCGACAAACCGCGGCTCGCAATTTGCATGCAGCTCTTTAGCCACTTGAGTGCTGCACTGCCTGTCAACATCATCAAAGAGAAAGCGCTTAATGAAGAACTCTAGCTTAAAGCTAGAGTAATTGAAACACTTATAAAATAATAAAGCAAATAACAGTTACTGTAAATTAATTAATACATAGAACTTTACAAAATAATTTTTTTAATAATTGAAAAACAAATTATCCTCAAAATTTATTATACATCGATTTGAAACTGAAAATTTAGACTAGCTTAGATACAAATAAAAATATAATGTGAAGTTTGTGTTGTATATTTTAGATTTATGTAGGCTATATTGATACAAAAATGGAGACTAAATATTAATTTAAAATGAATGTAAAAATAATGCTCAAATATAAATTTCGACTAATTATGCGTTTAAAAATTTACATACTTTAAATACAATATAAGTATTATAATACTTGAAAAAAATATGTTTTTATGAAAATAACTACAATATTTTGCGTATAGCACCAAAAGAATGCTTATCAACACATTGAGAGTCAGGGAGAAACCATGTACCCATTTGTGCCCAGTGTCGTATAAATACGACGAGAGAAAATGCTTAAAATGATGCTTTTAGTGAAAAAATGGAAACAAATCTAGAAATACATGTTTTAGATACGTTTTTTCTCACAAATATAAATTATAAGGGACGTCAGGCACTAATGGGCTAATCGGAGCAGATTATTATATACTGTCCTTGTACTAGTTTTCCCACCACTACCTTTTAAGCTCCAATATGTAACTTTAACTATACTAACCTGGTATAATCTTTGTAATCGTTAAATTAAATTTTTCATCTGCAATATAGAAAAAATAAAAATGCTTTAATCATTGTAGTTAAGATCACATGTTAATGAGATATTGCTAATACAGATTTAATTGCTTAAATATCTTAAAACACACTTATTACATAAATTTTACATTTGTTCACATGTTTGTTTTTAATTGCTATGGGCCTTGAAAATACTTAAACACACTATTTTAAATTATCTTAAACTCCAACTTTCAATCAAATAGTATGACGGTAGAAGAATAAAAAAATTTCAACACATTAAAATAATAAAGATCCCTGAAAACAGATTTTTATTAGTAGGGTAGATGCTCCAGTTTTGGCCACCTTAAGAGAAAATTTGAAATGGAAATTTCACAGTGGATGACTGTTTAAAGCATATTAAATCATACTTATACTATTCTTTAGCAAATTTTATTGGCTTTCTGCTAGTTATAAAATTTTTCTGAAGAATATTTTAGCTTTAGAGTTATGAATTTTTAAATAAATTAACCCAATTTACACCAGTTTTGACCACCTTGCTCCAGTTTTGGCCACATTAATATTATATTTTTAACAGACATTTTAATGAATTTTAAGTAAAAATAAATCATTTTTATGCAATATATATTTTAGTACATTATTTTCTGATATTTTAAATGTGATTTTTTGAGGAATTATAAAGATATGTAATAAAATTTACCTAAGCTGATTTTAGCTGCGGATTTCAGTTTTTAAAAAAAGAAAAAGGAATGCAAAAAACAATAATTTAATTTGGTTGATAAAATACAAAATATAATTTAATTTGGTTGATAAAATACAAACTATATATACTCGCATAATTTTTTTGATAAAATATGAAACAAAAAATGGGGAGAGGAATAAACTTATATAGCAAAAGCATAGATTATTTTAAAAATCTTACAAATCAAGAATTGGCATTATTATACTCACTAACAATATCCACAAATATGTATTTTTATAATTTTTAATTGCAACATTAATCAAATTCATCAGAATCATTTTTAAAATTCGAGCAATCCATGCATATAAAAAAATATTCCTCATCACTCGAGTCAGGTTCCTCAAGTTGAAATTTTCTAACATAAATGTGAGGTAAACATTCAAAATGGAGATGGCTTTAACATTCCATTTTAAATGGCCTTAATTGCATTACCAACTTTAGATAGTGAGTAGCAAATTTTTTTTTTATGGAAATGCTACCTGCCTTCTTACTTTTGATTGGAGCCATTACTATGTAAAATGAAAACAAACAAAACTAAATCGGTTACTTTTATTTTATAAACAAAACTAAATCAGTTATTTTTTATTTTAGAAACAAAACTAAATCACTTACTTTTCATTTTAGAAACAAAGCTATATCAGTTACTTTTCATTTTAGAAACAAAACTAAATCAGTTGCTTTTATTTTAGAAATAAAATTAAGTTAGTTGCTTTTATTTTAGAAGCGAAACTAAATTAGTTGATTTTATTTCATCCGGATATTCTTAAATTTATGTAATGGCTAAAACACAATAATGAAGTTATGTGGCCAAAACTGGAACATGTAGTGTTTCACTTTTGGCCACCTGCATGGCCAAAACTGGTACATATAGTAAATTTAAAGTACCAGTTTCGGTCACCACCCATTTAATCTTAAAAATAATTAATTTTGATATGAAATCAGAATAAAAAGAAAGCTTACCTCATAAACCTTAAAGGTAATCAGTTTTAAATTAATCATTTAATTCTGAGAGCTTTATGATGAAAAACTGTAAACACTTGTTCCTTAACAAAAACATTAACAGTTGCGAGTATACAATGCATGATCATGCATTTAATTTTTTTACAAGTCACATGTTTGAGAAAAATGAACCAATCAGATTGAAAATAGTAAAATAAGGATTATTTAAAGTATTGGAATGCTTCTTCTTAGTTTATTTGAAATTACTGGTTAATTAGAATATGGAAAAACAGATACAATGTGGCCAAAACTGGTACAGTGGCCAAAACTGGAGCATCTGCCCTACTAAAATTTGACACTTTGGTAATTACTTACCAAAGCCTTTACATTATATCTTCGCTCATTAGCCATTCTTCAAGCTTGTGACATCTTCTATAGAATCACAGGGAATCTTTACTTCAGATGGCAGTTCAACAAATGCAGATGAATGGTTTGGGCTCACTTTCTCTAAAATTTTAAAATAGTGTTAGCCGTTTTGGTTAAATTTTACAATTTATGGAAAAGAACAATTAATTTTTCAAACATCATGTTTTCATTGAACAATAGCGAAAAACTTTTTAAAGTAACTTGTTTCAAAACATTTGCTTCAAACATAGGCAGATACCTTAAAATATTATCGAATAAATAAGATTAATTTTCGATTACGCCGTGGCGGTATTCTTCAGCAATCAGAAAAGAAATTATAATAGCAAATCCATAATTTTATTTTGAAAAATTATTTGAAAAAATAATAATAAGTTTCATCATGAAATTTAATTAAAAATATTATAGAAATTAATAACTGAGCTTACCAGATATTGCTAAAATCCACCCACCACATGAGCGAGTCTGCGGAACGTTTACCGGTTTTTTGTTTACCGGTATGGTTGCGTTTGTATTTCACAGTACGCGTATTGTTATTTATACCAAGGTGAAAACTACGTTCGGCCAATGTTGTTGTTGCCAACCGCATAAGATGAGGTTGGGTTTTTGCCATCAATGCCGACCATTTCCCAACGTTGGGCCAACAGCTATGCTACTAGGGTTGTTTCAATTTCCAGTCTCATTAAAAATGCTGAATTTTGATTTAAATAAAAGTTTGTTACCTTGTTAAGATTTTAAATCTTGATTTGGAATACAAAGTTTAGTGATAAAACAAATTTTGCTATGATCCCACACCTATTAATTGTCACTATTTTCTATATTTCCATGTGTATCAATGTACCCCTAGTATGGGGCAGATTAATACAAATCCATTTTTAGGAAAAAAGTGCAATAAGTATTTTATTATGTCATTTATGACCAAAACTCGACTGAAATCCTATATTAAATTAAAAAATCTATTAATATAGTGTATTAGTTCTAATCATTACCGTTGGTAAAATCATGTTTTAGCTTTCCAAAAAAAAGTGTATCAATGTCCACGCATTTCCCTATATTATTCAAAAATACGAAAAATTAGCATGAGAAATTAAAATGAAATAATAATTTTCAAAATAATGCCATTGGGAATGTGGAAGCAATAAAAGACAAAGGTAAAAACAAATAATAAAAACAAAATAAAAGCCAAATAAAAGCAAAATAATAAAAAAAGCGTATTAGTTGCGTGCAAATGCAGCAGCTACCAAAATAACAACGAAGAGAATAGAACTTTTGGAGCTATTGGTTTAGTTCTATTAAGTATATTATTGTATTTTTGAATCTAATACACATATAGAACAGAATAGGAAAAACACTTTTTTAGTGTAACCGTTACAATGAATTATGTCTACGATCAAGGGTGGAGAAAACTGGATTATGAGATTCGATTTTGAGAAGAAGCCAATTTGTAAAATTGCAAGGCGTTAATCAATGATTAGATGACTTTTTTTTATTCTTTAGTTACTTTATTAGGTAGGTATTTTCGTTGGTCCATAAGAGCTCAAATTCTTAGTTACGATTCTGATGGAGCACCGAATTACTCTAGGCCAAGGCAATCAAATTTCTTAAGATGGCCCTGATCGTCACCCAGGTAGCACAACATGTTGTCCGATATTGTACAATATTGTTCAATATTATATAATATTATATGATATTGTACAATATTACGAACATTGTTCAATATCGTACAATATTATACAATATCTCTGTGCTACTGGAGCAGTTGACAAAATGTATCTCCCTATGTCTAAAGCAGGGAAAAATTAAAATTCCCCTAGTGGCATCAAAATTCGAGATCTGACACCGAGCTGCCATCTAGGGATCGAACCGTGTAATACCACATACATTTATGTAGACTGTGACGTCACGGCCGATGGCCGCGGTTTGATGGCTGAGCAAATTCGAGGCGATTCCAGACAATGAGTAGTCTTTCCGAATTTATTTACAGCTAACTTATATACATACATTTGTAATAGACATTTTCTAGATTAGAATGTTTATGTACAAAAAATCAATAAAAATGACCTCGAAGAGAGGAACTGTAACTCTTGGTCGGGTAGTTAATTAATTTCGTGAACCAACCTGCACTGCGCTGGAAAAAACAATTAACTCCCGGAGTTCGATGTAAACTCCTACGAGATGAGCCCGAGGACCGGGTCTATCCGTAAATATCAGAACTCGCAATCCCTGGTGGGAGTACTGCCGAGTCTCGATTCGAAGCAAACCTGACGCTCACCAGCGTAGGTGAAGTCCAACTCTCAACTCCTCCTGACAAACGAAATCCGCCCGTTTTATCTACTGATCCGGGTCTCTTCATTAGTCAGGTGACATTCCTTTCCACAACCTGCAAAAAGTGCCACATTTTTGTCCCCTTCGTTAGCAACCTTCCTACAAAGGTAAATGTTATCCATCGTCCATCAAATCCACGCTTCGTTACTTTGAATTCACCAGTTCCCTTCATGTAGGCGACATTGTCAATCAAAGCTTTTTAAGAACCCTGTGGTCTTGTCTGGTCTCCAGCAATTATCGTCGCATCTGCGGACGCTTTTGGCGCCTCTGTACCGCTAAGCTTTGTTAGAACACACCTGCACAGAGAAGCATTGTCATTCCTCAGATGGTTGACACTAGTCGAAGAATGTTGTGTTAAATCTCACCTGCAACCCTAAATCATCGTTTTGTTAAAACTCCCCTAAATCATAGTTGTTATTTGACTACTTTGTTACAGCTCCCCTAAAGCATCGTTATTATTTGGCGACTTTGTTACAAGACTATATTTCGTGTTATTACGATTAATATACAGTAAGACTTCCCTAGAGCGGCCACCCTCCGTTCCGCTAAAAAACGGTCGTTAAGAGAGGTGGTCGCTCAAAGAAGTGTCAACATTAGATTGCCAAAAGAATTTAACCAAAAATATTTTAGTAAATTTACAAACTTTATAAAATAAAAAAACACGAAAAACAGTTGTTTGTGTTATTTATCGAATACTGTATAATATAAGCACTACTACATACGTATCCTCTAAAATTTAAACTTCCTTAAAATATGAAAAAAAATCGGATTGCTTCATTTTTTTGCTTTTTGTGACAGTACTTCTCTCTCTAGTTTATATTTTATATCTGAAAAAGAGCGTTTATATAGACATCCTCCATGCTGTCAGAATTTGCCATAATAAAATCTATTTGTTTTAAAGTATGCTGGGCTGTCATCATAGGTTCGACCTGTTGAATGACGTCATCAGATGGACTTTCCTCTTCAGACTCTGAATTAGTTCTTGAGTAGAAATGCATATTTTATGTTCCCCATTCCAAAGTTTTTAAACTTTAATGATAAATTTTTAAAGACAGCGAATAGCACTTACCTTGAGCAACGACATTTTATATCAGGCGTTCTTCCCAATTGTCGCTGAAACATTCCAAATTGTCCTCACACTCCAAGGCCTTCTGATCGTATTCGACCCCTGCAATCTTCGAAAGTTCCATTATTTCATCGACAGCATTTGTTTCAATGAACGAAAAAATCTGCTTTTCTATCGCGGAATTTGTCATACCACAACTTGCACAGCATTTAACTACCAAACCCAAATCCAAATATCTCCAAGCAGATTTAGACCATTCCACGGCGTCGGCTACGGTGATCTTTTTAGCTAATTCTGACGCATTTGCACTGTCATCCACTCGAGCGATGATCGACTACAAGACGTATCGTCGGTATTCTAGTTAAACCATTTACTTATGCCATGGTCCAAAGGTTGAAGCTTGGAGGTCATGTTAGGGGGTAAAAATACCAGTTTCACATTTTTTTAAGCAGTTTGGTGTTTATGGCAGGTTGCGTTTTCTAAGACAAGAAGAAGGTTTCCTCCTTCTTTGGCCATCTTTTGATCGAAATCCGTAAGCCACTCTTCGAAGATCGCAGCTGTCATCCAGGCTTTTCTATTTGACTTCCAGTGAATTCCAAGTTTTCTAATGTCCTTTCCCTTAAAACATCTTGGTGTTTTCGACTTCCATATTGTTTCTCCCGCCGCACTAGCACAAAACGATATCGTAATCCTCTCTTTTGCTTGTTTTCCTCCTTTGGAGTCTGCCGACTTCACCATCATACTCATATTTGGGAGGGCTCGAAAAAAAAAGGCCCGTCTCGTCCATGTTAAAAATGTCTTTGTCAACGTATCCGGCTAAAAGTAATGGTAGTCTCGTTGTCCAGTCTTCGCATAATTTTTTATCGACATCGGCAGTTTGCCCGCATAATGCACGAAACACGACATTATTTCGAACTCGAAACTTGTCGAGCCAACCGTTGCTGATACAAAAGTCTTTTGTTCCGAGGGCGTCCGCAATCTCCATTGCTTTTTGTTTCATCAAAGCTCCACTTATTGGGATATTCTTCGCCCGGGCTGATTTGAACCATTCGATTAAGGCTTCGTTGATTTCTGGAAATTTTTCCATCCGCATTCTCTTTACACCCCGAGACTTGAAGTTTTCCCTTTCTTTACTAATCATAATATTACCTGTCAAAATTTTATTGATTTGGGTTTTCCCACAACAAAAAATATCCGACAACTTCTTCTCCGAATTTCCTTTTCCGTGTAACTCGATCACTTCAATGCGCTGCTCCAACGTTAAAATGACTCGTTTCTTAGACATATTTAAAGCTCTAGCCTATACAAGAATTGCAACTGATCCGTACTGTCAATCCTCCTCCATACATCCTTAAATTCACACCAAACGCGATAACCAACGAGAGATTATCAGCAACTTGAATTTTCATTTGTAGTCCCCTCCTTGCACCTGTTGTCCAGTTCAGGGCACCAAACAATACGTCAAGGTCGACCGACCGGTTTGGAATGTGGATTTTGTTTGCGGAAAAAGGCAAGAAAATTTTCGGACAAGTGACCGGTCGGTTATAGAGGTCTAGATTATCTGGTTTCTCCTAGAGGACTTTTTAACATTAAGTATATAGGGTAAAAAATCGGTACATTTAAATATTGGTCGTTGGTGGAGGGGTCGCTTAATAGAAGTGGTCTCTCATATAAGTTTCACTGTACATGGAAAATACATTAACTCTCATGCTGATTCTGCTCTGAAAGTGTCCATACTGAAATTGGCGTATGAAAGAAATTTACCGTTTCTAACTATAGCAATTACGAACTGTTTGAAAAAATATTTGATTATTTTTACTGTTCTCTTCTTTGTTAGAGGCCCTTCTTCTATCATGAAATAAAGTTGATTGATTTATGTTTTAGACGCCAGGTTTTATGTAGAATTAATCTTTCAGTTCACTCTTTCATTAAAGGATTCACGATGGAAGATTTGAGAGCAAATATTACAGAGAAATTTTTTGACAAAATTTTAGATTTATATTATATAGTTAGTGAATAAAATATAATTGTAGAACGTATTTGACTAAAATCCTGAAACCATGGAAGATACATAGCAGCATAACATATGAAAATGAAAAATTTGAAGATTATTCCTTCTGTAGCTTTAATGTCTAGATTAATCTTTCTGTAAATCTAATTAGATTTTCCACATCAAAAGCTTTTAATTATTTGCTTTGCACTGTCTGAGTTCCTTTGATTTGCTGTAACACGATAGTTCCAATATTTCTTCCGTATTAAGTTCGTAGCTTTTAATTGATTATTTGTCATTACTCGATTTTAACAGTTTGGAATAAATTGTGATGTTGTTTGATGGTATTTAAATTATTTTAAAAAAAATTTAAATGACTGTTATTCTTTCTGATAACAATAAAATAGTGACGCTAGTTTCGAAACTGAAATCTACCGCCATTTCGAAGTCCTTTGTTTTGTCGATCAAAAATGAGAATGTCACGAAATACTTTTGTACATACCTTTAATGATTTATATAGTTGAAACTAGGGATACTTGACCCTACTTTTACTTTTTCTTATATTTCTTGAATATTTGAATTTTTTCATCATAAAAGGGCTTGTTTTTAAAAATGATAATGTACATATGGTAAGCTCATATTTCATTAAATCATAAAATAAATATATTTCATGAAATCACCTATGGTCAGGGCTATTTTAGGACGGATCTCTCCCCCAACCCGACACCTTACCACTAGGCCACCGTGACCCAGATAGCATGCACATTTGCAGCAAGTTTGATTTTTCTTGATATTATCTTGTCATGGTAAACTTGACGTGACAAATTTGCAGCAAAACTCCTGCAAAGTAACATAGACTAATCGACCGCCCTCCTTGCAAAACAAGTTTGCCGCGAAGATGACACGGCAAACTTGGCAACATGACACAATGACGAAGCAAAAACTCCATTCTTCCCTTCTCTGCTGGAGTCTCAACTGGTATTGCGGTTAGCATAACCGGACACGCTGATCGTGGGTTTGAATCGCGCTGTCTTCTACATGCCCGCGGATTATAAAAGTAAGTTCCTTTAAAAATAACTCAGTGTGCGGTCAGAAGAAGAGGGAGGAAAAGGGGGAAGGCAACTCCACCGTCCTATTCTGCGATAATGGAAAAAGGGGATCCCCCAGTAGAGGCCTTGGGGAGGCTTAGAGGAAGGGGGAATATATCCCTGACGGGAAGCTATTTTTTCCTACTAGTTTGCAATGAACTTGCACAACAAGTTCACTGCAAGTTTGACGCATGGTGACTTCATCGTTTGCGATAACTTGTTGCAAACTTGTTATGAACTTGCGGTCATGCCGTATCAAACTTGCAGAGCAAGACTGCTGCAAATTTGTTGCAAACTAAAATTGCTACAAGGGTAAGATCTGGATCACAGTGTGAGAAAGTTTTGTCATGGGCCTTTTAATCGTTAGCTGTATCTAGAAGGATACTATGACTCATAAACTCTCATATACAGCATGGAGAGGTGTTACGTAATGAAGAAAATGTCACACATAGTTGCTGTGGAAATTTTTTTGTTTAACAAACATGTGCTTTCGAGAATTGCATGTTAAACGAAACAGATTCTCCATCGAGACAATGCATATTTAATGCATCAATTATGTTTGGTAATTTAGAACTAGGATCTCAATTTTCTTTTGATTTGAACTGAACATCCTTTTACATTGAGGGAATGGAATTAGATTTTATTTTTTAGCCCACTTGAAATAAAATATTTTATTTCTCTCTTCTTTAATATTTTATACATTCATTTTAATCTAGTTATCTTTAAGACATAAAATTGGGTTATTTATCATGAAAAATCACAACCATTCTATTAAAACTGCAGCTTACGGAAATCAAAAAGGATTTTGTTTCTTATCCCAATTGAAATAAAATGTTTTATTTCTCTTTACTTTAATATTTTTTTTAATAAGATATACAATCATTTTCTGCAGTTATCTTTCAGAGTCGAAATCGGGTTTTTCATCACGAAAAATCACAGCGATTCTATTAAAATTGCAGTTCGTGGAAATCATAAAAGAGAGGCTATTAAAAGCGAACAATAAAATGCTATGAATTAATTCATATTTTATCACTGAATCTGAAATATAAAAATACCTCCCAACTAAGAGGGGAAGACGCTATTAGAAACCGAAAACCTTAGCTTGCATAATTTTAGCGTAAAGGTAAATTTTAGTGTTTTCACCTTTAAGCTATTGCGTCAATCTCGTGTATAAAATATGACAAAATCTGGGTTTTCATTAACCGCTACTGTAATTTTTTTGAAATTTATATGTTGGAATCATTGCCTAAAATATTTATCTAGATTCTTCATCAGTAACATTCGATTCTGTTTACATATTTGCATATATTTTTATTTATTAAACATAATAATCACTGTTATGATGATCTCAAAGTTTGTATGCAAGTGCATAAACTTGTGCTGACCGCCACTGAACATTTTATTTTCTCCGTGTTTGCACGACGGCAGGAAGTTTGATGACTGAGGAAGGACAACCCCTATTAAATAGATAAAAATTGTTGTCTCTCGTATCGAAAAATGTTTTCTTGTCAATTATTCTTCTGATATCATAAAACGCTTATTTTTTAACCCCTTAAGGATTTCAATTTTTTTTTTTTTTTTTGCTATCTAATAAGATTACCCCTCCTTTTTCGGAAAGGGACTATCGTTTTCATTCACATAGAAAGGCATAGAATACTTGAGATGCTTATGGAATCTACATAATTTTTGTGTCAAATTATAAAGATAATGAATGATTAAATTTAAGTTTATAATCCTAAAAATGTGACAATTCGAGGCACGTGAATATCACGGGCGCAAGACTTAAGGGCTTAAACTATTATTTTGTCATTATAAAAAATATCTTCCGGCAACCAATACGCATCACATACTGATAACTCCATATTTTTACCATATTTACATACATCTAGAATCTGGGTCATAAATAAAGTTTAGGCAAATAGGAAAAAATTATGGCAAACTCCTTTTCAATGATTACGAACACCAGCCACAGATACATAGCGAATATTTGGCGAAATCCGGTTTCGAACTTGTAATCCTTCGGTGCCGAAGCCAAGACCTTGGCACCATGCCCCCTTCTGAAATGCACAATGAACTGTCTACAAAAATTAAAATAGACAATCCCATTATGAAAGAAATTAATGTACTTTCATTTATTTATATGAGAGATTTTAAGATATATAACAAGAAATAAAATTTCTTGGTCCAAAGGATGCTTACAGGAAACTTAAGACTACAAAAAAGGAATCCTTCTTCGAAGATATGCTAAGACATTAGATGCTAAACTTCAAAAGAGAAGGAAAGCACGGATAAAAGAAAAACACGAAACTCCTGATGATAAATGGGAAGCAATTTTAGTAAAATTCCTTTGAAAAGAGAAGGCATTTACTTGAGCATGAACTTTCACTTTAAAGAAAGTGTTGGAGAGCATGTATGGTATATGCTTAAACAGATGCGTGAATGCATTGTAGATGAAGAGTTTTTTTTTTTTTTTGCAGTGCCTTCTTTTACAGTCTGTTCACCGATGAAAAATATATGGCAGAATAATTATCTTACATGCAAAACACACAACATATTCTTGAGATACCTTTTATATTATTTGATTATTTTATGATGATATCGGATATTTTTAGTCCTATTGGACTTCTTCCTATTCATCTTTTAGTATACTTTTAACTTAACCCTGTTTAACTTTACGATCAATTTTAGCTTAATTCATTTAAACTTTTAAATTATTTTCAGATTACTCAAAATTTTCTTCTAGAATTATTTATTTTACTATTTTTTAACAGCAATACCTTTACAAAATGTTAGAATTATAGGTTAATATCTTCTACCACCTCAACGGCTCAACTTCCAAAGAACAATTGTAGAAGAGCCAGGTTCCACGTACATGGGGCACCTGAAACAAATGGTCGAAATTCACAACACATTATCTCAACGATCATTTTAATCCCTGGTGTCTTATTGAAAATATCTCATCGTTTAACTGGCATAAGAAATGCATTCATTTCTGTTTTTATGTATTCTATATTTATAAGATGTAGAAAAAAGCGCACTCAGATACTGACAGAAAGTAGAGATTTCAGTTTTAATTTCGAATAAAATGTTACAGATGATAATTTAAAGGTTTCGGACAGTTGATGTGACAGTATACATATGTTTCTAGAAAAAAAATCAGGATCCGTCATATAAAGAATTTAGAAAAAAACTTTCATAAGACGGTTTTCATTATTAACAATAGCATTCTTACAAAAGTGAAAATGATTTGAAGTGTCACTTTTTCAAATTGTTTTCTAAAAACCTAAACATTCTAGAAGCATAAGTAGAACTGAAGTGAATAATTAAACTTTTATGATAAATTACATACTCTAAAATTACATTTTAACTTTTTTGAAATATTGCTCAAAAACTATTATCGTTTTTGGCAGGAAATCGGATATTTATTTGTGTAATTGAAATGTTTGAGATCAGATGACACATTTTGAAAGTAAAGTCACAAGTATATTTCCATCCATCGAAGCAATTTCTAGTCAAATGGTGATCTTTATTTTCGATAAAATTCACTAATTCATTCAGCCATACATTTTTATTACTTCCAATAATTGCCCTGAAAATGGATTTTATCGATTTCTAGTAAGGTCATTATGCATATCACTTAGCAACAATTTTCTATGAATTTGTAGCTGTGTGGTTAATATTGACCGAAATGTCTCTATGATTCATGAAAAAAAGCAAAAATGGGTGTCGCTTAAAATTGAACCTTTCTTATTCTTTAACGTCATTTTAAAGCGAGGATTATAAAGCATTTGCTTGTGATTGCGCAGAAATGTTTCTTAACTATTTCTTCAAGGTAAAGAGGAAATTTTAAAAATTGAAGTATCGATATTCATTTTAAACGTCAAAACACTTCCCATTCTTTGAAGTATATTCGTTCACAACCTACAGAAAAACTTTCTGAAAAATTAATGATTTAGATTGCGAAGAAAATCAATGGATAATGTAAAGAATCCTAATTCTTCAGGATTTCATGACTGCATTCTTCTGCTAATAGTGTTCAAAAAGAAATCGCATTATTTTTTTGTGATGCAAGGAATTAGAAACTTCAGCAAAAAAATCTTCGGCATTAAAATAATAGTTGCTATTTCTGTCTGTTGCCATGAGCATAAATTGAACTGGTCAAGAAATAAATTAAACTGTTAAGAAACTGAAAATTTCTTATTATGTAGCCCCTGCACTTCTGCTGATAAACGAAATAATCATGTATTTCCATTCTAGTACCAAAAGTGTTCACTGTAAACGGTGTTACAGGTACATTTTTCATTTATTTAATTGCAGTATGGTGACCGGATTTTTCAGTGACATTGACAAAACAACAATTTTTGGAACATTTCTTTTTCTTCTAAGTCACATGATAACTATATTTTACAGTCTGACTTCCATACTGATGACTTCTTTCGGAAACATCAGATCTGCAACAGCAGTTGGATCACTCATAATAAGTTTATTACTTATAATCCACCGTTACTTTCTATGTCGATATTCTTCTCGGCTTGGCGTAATCGCACGACGAATGCGTCAGCTCTCTGTCAAACAAGACAAAAGCTTCAGAAAGCAGATTTATTTATTGCTTTGCTGTAGTATCGGCAGTGGTTTAGCGTGTTTTGTATCATCAATGTTGATTCAAATACGTTCCTCACAGAGCTTTCTATCTATATCTTGCTTTGATTCATTACCATGTGTAGATCCAAATATTATTTTTATTTTCTACATACTGTTAAGCACTATCTACATCCTTTGCTTTTCCATGCCAGTTAATACATTCATGATATTCTTTATATCAGTTTGCCATGACTTAAAGCAGCTTTTTGACGTATACAAAACTCGCATAATTTCTGAAAATTCTCCTGATTATCAATGGCTTATAAAACATTATAATTTCTTAAGAAATATTGTAATCGAAATCGACCGTCAAATCAATTGCCTTGTCTTTTGGGCAGCCCTTTCAAATATGTTTTGTCTGTATTTCACCATAGCAGGAATCGTGGAATCAAAATATTACTCACTTGGAGAAGTGATTTGTCTATATAGTGCTCTCATATTCGGCGCATTCCTGTTCGTACTCATGTGTCTATGGGCAGACAGGCTGTCATGTTCTGCCGCATCTGTCGCTCATGCTGCACATGCTCTTGATGAAAGTTTCGACTCAACTGTAATGCACATTCGCTACATTATAACTGTCAATCAGGAAGTGCACATGACTGTTTGGAACTTCTTCCCTATGAAGAAAAGCTTCGTGCTAGCATCCATCGGATCTGTGATCACTTATTCTGTACTTATTAAAGATATTTTAAAAGACTGAAAGTATTTGGTATTAAGCAGGGAGTGCACAAGACTGTATGGAGTCTCTTCCCTCTGAAAAAACGCTTCACGATTTCCTTAATCGGAACTTTGTGATCACCTCCTCTGTGCTGATTAAAGTCAGTGCGAATGAATGAAAATGTAATTTTGCAGAATAAAATAAATAAAAGCAGACAATTTTGTGTTGATTACTTAGGAAATATTTATCATTTGTTAATCTGTTTTTAAAAATTCTGAGTTCATTGTTTCAGAATTATACTATCGGAAAATAAATTATACTCTTTACATCGTCAATGATGGAATGAGACACTATAGAAAACAGCTTTGTTCGTAATGTAACAATATGTAATAACATATAACAACAATTTTACTAATAATATCACAACATCGTACTAAAAAAACTTTTGTGTAAGTAGAGAAATAATTTGATATCGACGTGGTTCTGAAAATTGGAAGAGGAAGAACGTTGTTCAGTATTGAAAAAGGTAATATCCATCTTTCAAAACGTGCGTATAGAGTTAACCTGATGTAGAATAAAGATTAAACAAATTAGACAGTTGTGAATAACTTTTTCAACAACTGCAAAATATACTGATAAGGGCAAGGTTACAGGAAGACCATTTTTCCTGTACCCTGCCGTTGCTACTATCAAGCCGAAAAGGGTTAAAATTCATCTTCTTATACAAAAAAGAGAAAAAAAGTTTGTTGGCATATTGTGAATGAATTGCAACTTCCTTGATCGAGACGAACTACCCGTCGTTTGTTATCAGTAATTCTGAATTTAAATTTTCTGAAAAAGAAAGAGTAACTGCCATTTTCTAAGTGGTGTAAAATGCTCGTAAAATAAAACTTTTTAAATCTCGAAAAAATTTTGTTTCACAAATTCTCTATGTGTTTGTAGAATTGCACGTGGAAAATTTATGAAAGGCAATAAAATGTTTTGCTTTTGAAGATTCTCCATTCTTATTAGTTGTTTCCATCTTCCGGCGTTTCTCTTGTTGCAGGTATCGTTCTATTTATGTTTTCGATCAGAGATCTATTTATCCATTTATGGATTTTTACCAGGAAGATCACATTCCAATCGAGAAAAGAGGTTTAGAATTTGGTATTTTGTCACTTTGAGATCAAGTCTTTTGTTTTTCACATCATTTTTTGAAGTCATGCCTTAAAATATCTGCATCAAAAATCTCATTCCGTTCACTTCAAAGGTACGATCGTCTGGGACTCATATATCGGCAAAGTTTCATTTTATATTAGTTCCCTGAACTAATTTAAAAGATGAGATTCTGGCTAGAGGTGGCTAAAAGACGGAAAGTTGCGATTGTGGCATACTTAAATAAGAAAAGAAAATGATTATTCAAATCTAATAATATCTTCCGATCGCGCGAAGTGTCTAAGTATTCCAGAAAATGAAGAATCTCACTGTCTCTTAGTAATTTTATTAAGCCTCGGTACTGTTTTATTTCTGTAGTGCGGAAGAGTTTCAACGGGTACTGCTGCATAAGAAAAAAAAAACATTTCTCTATTTAGTAAATATCTTCTGATCGCGCCAATCCCTTAAAATTAGCGAAAAATTACAAGATTTTGACAATTTTCGTAATTTTTTTAAAAACATTTATCTGTTTTTTTAAGGAGACCACAGAGTTAATCAAACAAACTCCAAGAGCTTTTTTAAATAAAAAAAATCCGCAGAAAATCTGAAGATATTTGGAACATGTTTTCTTCAGAAAAAAATGTAAAACATCTGAAGAAAACTATGTTCCAAATACCTTCAGATTTTCTGCAGTCAAGGCTTAATTATTAATTTCAATTAATTTAATTTGTAATTCAACTTACTTGTACGATGTCGATTCAGATTGGGACAAAACTTCAAACTCATCCTGGCCGGGATTCGAACCCGCGTTCATAGAGTTGGTAGAGAGGAACACTAACCACATGGCCACACCGGACTACAGGAGTTGGAGGTAAAATATTCTATTTGAGTTTTAGCGTCACCATAGCTCTAGTGACGCCATTTAGGGGTGTAAAAATCAACCATGGTCCGAATACGTGTTTCAAAGTCGTAGAGATGAGCAATAAATGAGATTAGTAATATTTTTGTTCAATAATTTAGGTTATCTGTTTCAATAAACTCGTTTTCACCTTTTGTCTTTCTGATATTTTTGTCAACTTTGGACGGAATCGGTAGTTATCGACCGATTTTGATAAAATAAATTTTATTACTCTTAAAAATATGAACACCTAACAGCTAGTGTTATATAAACAAAAAGAGAAAAATTTTAATTTTTAAAAAATACAATCGATTTTTGTCACTTTTTACGATTTTTAAGGCTCTAGCGGGAACGGAAGATATCAATCAATTTCCTAAATTTTTTTCATCATTTTATTTCACACCAATTCTCAACTTTTCCGCATATAGCGACAGAAAAAAAAACATAAGAAGGGCGCACTTCGGGTCCGAGCCGTAGATTTTTCGTGAAAACGTCGGGATAAAATAATGAAACAAGTGTTTCGTATTAATATGTAATTTAATTTTCAATCTCTTTAATACAATATTTACACAGAGTAGTATAATGGTTACAGAATAGATAAATCACAAGCTACCACAGACCATTGCTACATGCGATAAACTTGTGACTTATCTATTTTGTAACCATTATACTACTCTGTGTAAATACTGTATTAAAGAGATTGATCATTAAATTGCATATTAATACGAAATGCTTGTTTTATGATTTTATCCCGACGTTTTCACGAAAAATCTACGGCGCTGACCCGAACTGGGCTTTTCTTAAGTTTCATTTAGAGTAGAACTTTAGAACTACATAGAACTTTATTTTACTACATAGAACTTTATAGAACTACATTTCGCGTATGAACAGTAAAATATTAGTTACTACAAATGCTCATATTTCCCGTAATATTCAAATTTTTGAATTCAAATTTTAATACAATGTTTCTTTTACATATTGTCAAGTATTTTGTAAGTTTCTTAGAATTCGAAAGAAAACTCTGCATGTTATAATCAAAAAGCGTGCGGAGTTTGAATTTTTCAATTATTCTGATAAATATTTTTATTGTCTCACTTTGGGTCCTAGTAATGCTCATGAAGCTCTTTAAAATGAAACCAGAATCAACCTCCTAGCTAAACGCGTTTCCACGCTACATTTATTTATAACCTTACATAAAGCTAATTCATAACAATCACGCGCATGCGCCTACACTGGTACGATGACGTCACAGACAAAACAAATACTGTGCGACAAAACTCTTACAGATATGATCTATCCATTGTGGAGTCAACCATTCTTTTCACATTATTAGTCTCCTAGTTATTAGCGATTCAAATCTGACGGCATTTAGTAACACAAGAAAGTTCGACCGACTATCACTGTAACGAGCGGAAAGACGTTTTCACGTTAAGAAATTGAGTTTTTTTCGGCCCACCCTAATGTGCATTGCTCTCGTGAAAAGACTCCAGATATCTGCGAGAGTCCAATTTTCATTAACTGTAGGTGTGAGAAACTTAACAAGAATCCCGTCGTTTAGCCAAGGTTTATCTACCTTCATGGGGAAGCATGGATTAGGAAAAAATTGTACTGTATATACAAAAGAGACAACAAAGTTGAAAACTTAGACTCAGGAGAAAAAGTTACACCTTAAAGAGGGAATTTCTAAACCCTTTTTAGCCGTTAGGGACAAGCCTGATCCTTTAGATGAAATGCAGCCAAGTTGTTCAGCCGACGTGGGTACTGATGATTAAAACAAGCCGACTTACGTTGAGAAGACATCACCGTAGAAGATGAGGATTAAGTTAAAAGCTACAGCATAAAATAGCGATCGCTACGGAGTACGTGACCGTTCAACAGTGCATTAGCATCGAGTTTGTTTCAAGACTTTGGTTTAGTAACTAAAACAGATGCTTCCAATGTTGTTGATAGATATAAAATTAGATGGAAAAATAGTCACAATAGAGGTGATTTACAAAACAACCTTCAACAGGATTCCGAATAACTACGTGGTATTTATTTTAACGGAAGGAAAGATCACACAGTTATAGAAAGGAGTGAATCAAAACGATTTCATCGAACAATGAAGGAGGAACATTATTCGATCATCAAAGAACATAGTTCGGTTTATGTTGGCTATGTTTCTCCAAATTCCAGATCTGCCAAGGACATTGCATCTAGTATTGTATATAACCTAATAGAATAAGGAATTTTAAGTAGAATACTTGGAGGGCGTTGGCTGTTGATAGTACTAATATTAATACTGGGTGGAAAAGTGATGCTATTCGTCAACTCGAAACCTACGACAACTGCGATGGTCTGTCTGTTCGCTTCATTTTATTGAATTACCTTTCCGTCACCGTTTTCAGCACTTTGATGGGGAAACAATTGGCCCAATGTCAATTGGACCAATTGAGAGAATGTCAAACAATTGGCCCAATGTCAATTGGACCAATTGAGAGAATGTCAAACAATTGGCCCATTTGAGAGAATATCAGGGTGTATGAAAAACTGTCAGTGATAGATTTTCAACCAATAGATTGTGCAATCGCAGGAGTAGACATAAAAATTTGATATTGACCAGACATATCTTTTAGACATATGTTAGGCAATAAAAAGTGGCAACTGTCCAAATGACTTGTCAAATAATAATCTCGGCCCGATCTCATATTCGTCATAGTCATAAAAACTTTGGGGCATTGAAGTAAATAGTTGTTATTTTTTAAAATTTGCGAAAATCGGCACAATATTGCATTTTTTCGTAAATTTTAAGTGATTTGTACGATCGGAAGATATTCTCTAAATAAAGAATTTTTTTTAATGTAGCGGTACCCGTTGAAACATTTTTGCACTATGAATTTTAAAAATACGGGGAAAACTTTAAAAAATTATTAAGAAACAGTGAAAATCTCTATTTTTTTATAATATTTAGATGCTTTGCTCAATCGGAAATTATTATCAGATTTGACTGATTCTTTTTTTGTTATTTAAGTATGCACTTAAACGCAACTTTTCCGCACTATAGCGTCGAAATACAAATTTTATTTTCTTAGCTCCACCTTATTACACAGTACACAGTTACTCTTGAATTTCTACTTAATATTTTTAGTCCTCAATCTTCAAACCATCGCTGCTCAACAAATACATCAGTAGCGCGAAAAAATGTTAATATGTTATATCCTTTTTTCTCTCTCGTCAGTGAGAAATAACATTCATTCAACGATAAGAAAGATGTAATGTACGAAAAATAAAATTATATTAATATTTTCTCGTATCAATGTGTTAGAGTTAAGTATTCTATTTAATGTTCTATTCCATGAACTAACTCTATATGTTCCATTCTTGTATTAAAAAAACGATTTTATTTATTAATACACCTTTTTATTTTTGCTGGTCTAACACTGTTGTTTAAAATGCAGAAAACAATTACAATAGTTCCAAACGCTTGTGCATTGATTTTAGAAATATCCTGAAAAGTTGTTGAAATTGTAACCATAGACTAAAGTTGTGGGATCGGTTTGGCTAAGTAAACAGTCCAATTCGATGCTTTATTTTTTTTATTCAAGCTGACATAGTTTTCACACAATTTCAAATTGTTCGTTAACGACGCATCGCGCTCAGTCGCATGGCCTCTACCGCCAGTTCAAGGCTTCAGAGGGCGCAGCCTCTGCTGTTAGTCGAGTCAGTTATAGTTAACGTCGAAGAGTGACTTAAAGTTAGTTATTTTTTCAGTGTTAAGACATTAGGATGACTCAAAAATACTTTTATTAAAAATATTGCTCTAAGTTTTCCAATTCCTTTGATCCTAACAGAGAATATATGAGTTAAGCCCTCAAGTTTAGGAGAAAGTTTAATAAGCTCTAAAATTTGAAAAGCTACAAAAAATGAAATTTTAGTATTTTTTCAGAGAATTTTATATGGTTACGATATTAATGAAAACTGGTTTATGTATGTTCATATGGGCATGTCTTAGTTGTAATATAAACACATATGAGTATTAACTTTACCCGTAGCCACTTATGACTTGAGGACAAAAAGCATAAAATGATGAATTTTTGCAATAATGCTGGGTTGTTGCTTTATAAAGACACCATACGACAGTTACTGTATGCTCGCAAAAACAGCTAACAAATTTACTAAAATTTTAAAGAAGGATGTAAAAATGAATGCAGTGATAATTTAAAATCTACAATTTTATTTGTCAGTTAAATATGTAACATCAAGATAAGAAGATTAAATACTCACAGTAATTAATTTTCCGAATAATTTGTACAAATTCCAATAATTGTCAAATAATCTCATGTCATCACTTTAATTACTTAAAATTTTATTTAAAACTGACTTATATCAAGGAATTTTTTTTCTACTTTCTTCAACAGACTGAAGCAGATTTTGTGTCTGCTCTGCATTTTTGGTTATCGATTGACTGGATATCTACCATTAATTGCACCCCTCGTTCGACTATTTCAGTCGCTGCTTTTAATTTCTTGAAAAAAGTTTTCATTTCTTTGAACCTGAAATCTTCTTACCAGGACCGAGGGAATAAAAACTGTCGAAGGTGCAGAGCTCGCTACCCCTCTAACCTCGTATTAACTTTCCTCCTACTTGCTCCGATAGTTTCCATTGACAATAAATAAGTCAATTTGGTCTGGTCGCTCTTGATACTGCATGAAACGCTTTCCATAACCCAATCTGGTTATCACGAAAAGGCGGAAAATTATCCCTACAGAACAAGATTCGACTGTTTAGAAGACTTGAGCTAGAAAATAGCAATTGTGGACGAATCTGATGCATTATATCTCGATGGCAAAGTGCCTGAATACAGCGAACAAGAACCTGATTCCGAGGACAGTCGAGTTCACGAAGAATATAGTGACTCAAACTCGAACACAAATGTTTGTATCATCCATCCATTCAACCTCTTATCTTATTATACCATAAAAAGAGTTGTTTATAATTAAATAAGCGTAGAGTTGGAAATTGGTTGCTCCAACCTTATCTGAATGCTCTAAAAAGTCACCTGTCCGCAAGGGGTTCATATTTTTTTCGACACGAATTATATTTGTACACATAAAAATTCTATAATAAAAAAATTAAAATTTGATATTAATTTTATCTGATACGCTTAATTAAAGGGCCTTTGCCTTTTTCAACCTTTGCATAAGTTCATCTTATATTGCGATTCATTTCTAGACCTTAGCAGTTTGACCATTATCGTGTTCGTTAATTTTAATTTTATGACGATCGTCTTTGAATCCCTGAATATCTGGAACACAATGAACATATGGAAAATAACGTATGCATGGAATAAATGAGAAATTTATATGAGCTAGTATATATAAAGAATTGTTATTAGATTCACATTCAGATTAGCGTTACAGGATGTGATAAGAAATTACCACCTGTCGTTACATTAAATCATTGAATTTTTTACATGAAAAATTCTGTAAATGTTATGAATAGAAAATATTTTAAACAGATACAAAGAATACTGCAGATCTGCGGTTCTGGGAGTTGAGCTTCCATATCTAACTATTTAATCAATATATTCTATTTGATGCATGTGAAACAAAGAACAAATAAGTTCACTGTCGTCATTTTTCGAAATCTTATAGTGTTTATATCAGCATAAAAAATAAGTAATAAATATCGACACATTTCAAAAAATAATAAATGATGGTAAAATTAGAATGTTTTATACTAAGCATAGTTGAGTTTAGCTTGGGTTTTATACCACAAGCGCCTGATTTGTCCATGATGTGCGAAATATATGAATTAAGGGAACATTTTTTAATTTTATTTTTTGCCGTTGCGCTTTCATTCCTTCATATTTTTAAGTAATTCAGAGCATTTATTTGTGACTTTTTGTTTCATGTGCAATAGTGGAATTTTGTGTATCTTCATAATTTTGTTAATCAACTTGCTCTGTGATACCAGAAATTTTAACAATGTAACGCACAATAGCAGTCTATCCTAATGGCTCGATCCTGATAACATTTGTAAACTTGTAACGTTAAATAATTATGAAGAAGGGAGAGGAGTTTGGTATGTGTTAGAGTAGAGTAATCGCACATTACTTAACTAAATTTCAGAACCATCAATAAATAGAGCTGATTGGTTGTCTCATTAATAGTCTCTATTCGCTGTTTTACTGCATCATTACGAATCCCTATTGGCTGCTTTTCAATCTTCTTTAAAGTCTATATAAATAAGTGACTTTCATTTTAACCTCACTGTGATTATGCTTCTCATGTATGATTAACTCTTTGAACCCGGCGAGAGTGAGAATTCAAGTGCCTCAAAAAACTGAAGTAAATTTTCATTCATGAAATCAGAATGAAGTCCCTCTTTCTTTACAGAAATTCCAGGAGGACGACACTCTCGGTTGCGCGATCAATTGTCAACAAAGAAAGAAACTAATTTTCTCCAGGAAAATTCAACCGAAACCGCCTGAGTCCGGCCTGTGTCGAAAGAGGCGGGATAGGGCTCATAGAGTTAATGTGACCACATGTCCCGTTTTGAACGAGACCATCCCGTTTTTAGGTAGACTGTCCCTTTGTCCCCAAGCACAGCTTCGGGAAGTTTAAATGTCCCGTTTCCAGAAAGAGAGTAGGAGTGGCATAGTTGCCCTGGGCTCCAGTATCATTAGGTCCATGGAGGCAAAATATTAAAGCGTTTAAATGTCAGTTTGTAAAGTCAAATATGTGAAAAAATAATGTCATGAACCGGGCAGCATTTATACTTGTGAAGCCATTACGAAGCGGAGCGAAAAATTTAGATTATGTTCCCAGCGCTCAATACCCTCGTTAAGGAGCAACCTAGTGACTGTTTCTAAAACAAGCGCAAAAAATCAAAAAGTCTGTTGGTAGCCTCTTTTATTTCATTAGTTTCATTTTTAAGAGTTCATTTGCGTTCTATTCATGAATAATGAAAAACTATGAAGAAATATGCGTCTTCTTAATAATCCAAAAAATACTTTCAATAATTTCAATTTTTTTATATTTTATTTAAAAAAATTAGATGTCCCGTTTCGAGGGAAAAAAATAGATGGTCACGCTATTACCTAAAAATTATTTGTTGTCCCGTTTTGAGGGTAAAAATAAATGGTCACTTTATGTATGATAGACTTTGCTGTAAATAAATCCTGCTGGTACTGAGATCCATCTATGAACTCTTTTAATTCAATCATATTTACGATGAAGTAGTAATCATATTAATATTAATGTCTAAGGTCACGGCATCGGGTGGTGTGATTTGTCTTCCACTTCATGTCCGCGACGCTGCTTAAATAACCTTAAGGTTATATTTGCCGGGACATGGAGTGGTGTTCGATTATGTAGAACGACAGATTTAGCCAGATTTCTCCACATCCAGGCCATATGTTTCATAGAATCGGGTTTTCTGGAAACCTCCAGTCCCATGGCGAGACTTTTCCACTAGGACCCCGCGGCAGCAGGTGAAAATGAAAAGGTTCGGATAGGGAAAGTGATTGTATATGTGTTACTTGAAATAGATTCAGGCTCCATCAGTAAAATGTTATATACAAAGAAATTTAACAAAAGTTTCTATAAAATTATTAATAATTGATGTTACAAATAACGGTCCAGGAAAATAAAAATTATGTGAAGGGTTACATTTTAAATTTACTTCTGAGCAACCTAAACATTTTAATGGCATAAATTAAATCGGCGCAAGTCATTAAACTTTAATGAAATATTAAAATTTTAAAATTTCATTTTAAATTTCCTTTAAAAATACATCAATGAATTGACTATCGTTTTTAAAGGAAAAATAGAAGTTTTGATTTATTATGAGAACGATTGAATGAGTTGAAGTTCATTTTAAAAGAAAAGTGAATAGAAACAGTTACCTAGATACATTAATTGATCGAAACAATATCTATTCAAATGTTGATGTTTATTTTTAAATAAAATAAATTTCGGCATAAAGATAATCAGTAATATTCTGTACTTTCATTGCTACCAGCATTTTTTCTGAAAAGGGATTTTATCCATTTCCAGTAAAGAACGACATAATATATATCATTTTGTGGTGATCTTCTTTGGATTTGTATCAGTTAGAGTAATATTGATCGAAATTATTCTATG
>BGPR01004415.1:0-12027 GCA_013235015.1 Araneus ventricosus | reverse complement strand
TCAATAGTAACATTTGTCTTGATATTTCCATCGATTCAATCGACCTTTTGTCATATTTTGATGTTTATATTTCTATAAAATTCATTTCAGTATAAATATCTTACATACATTTTTATTACTTCCAATAATTTCCCTGAAAATGGATTTTATCGATTTCCAGTGAAGTAGGGCATTATGCATATCACTTAGCGTCAATGACTATGAATTTGCAACTGTAAGGGAAATATTGACCGAAATATCTCTATGATTCACAAAAAAGCAAAAATAAATATCGCTTAAAATTGAAGCATTGTTATTCTTTAACGTCATTTTAAGGAAAGGATTGAGAAGCATTTGCATCTAGTTGATCAGATACGTGTCTAACGATTTCTTTTCCAAAAAGAGGACATTTTACAGAAATTAAAGGTTTATATGAATTTTAAACATCAATTAACTTCCCATTCTTTGAAGAATATTTTTTTGAAATCTACAATGAAGCATTCTTAAATGATAATGATTCAGATTCGGAATGGACTACATGGACAATCTGAAGAATCATAATCTAATTCTACGTGATTTAATGACAGCGTTCTTCAATGTGATTAAACTCAGTAAAAGCAATTTTTCGACTAATATTGTTGAAAAAGAAATCGCATTATTTGTTTCTGATGCAAAGAATTTGTAAATTCAGCAAAATAGACTCTGGAATTATATTAGTACTTAACAAATCTGTATTTAGCCATGAACGTAATTGAGCTGATCAAAAATTAAACGAAACCGTGAAAAATCTAACATTTCTACTGCTGTTATTTCTGCCGATGAAACGAAATAATCATGTGTTTTGATTCTAATACTAAAAGTGTCCGGTACAAACGTTATTACAGATATATTTTTCATTTATTTAGTTGCAGTATGGTGACCGGATTCATCAGTAACAGTGATAAAAGAACAATTTTTGGAACATTTCTATATCTTCTAAGTCACACAATCACTATACTTTTTAGTCTGATTGTCATACTAACGACTTCTACCAGAAACTTCAGATCTGCACCAACGGTTGGTTCACTCATTCTAAATTTATTGCTAGCAATCCATCGTTATCTTCTCTGTCGCTATTCTGCTCGGCTTGGCTTAATCGCACAACGAATGCGTCGACTTTTAAGCAAACAAGACAAAAGCTTCAATAAACAAATTTATTTACTGCTTTGCTGCTGCATAGGCATTGGTTTAGCATGTTTTGTATCTTCAGTGTTGATTCAAATGCGTTCCTTCCGGAACACTTCATCTGAACTCTGCTCTAATTTTTCAATATGCTTCAACCCAAATATTGCTTTCATTAGTTACATAGCACTAAGCATTATCTACATCCTCTTCTTTTCCATGCCAGTAAATATATTCATGGTATTTTTTATATCGGTTTGTCATGACTTAAAGCAGCTTTTTGATGAATACAAAACCTGCATGATTTCTCAAACACATCCTGATTATCACTGGCTTATAAAACGTTATAATTTTTTGAGAAATGTTGTGATCGAAATAGACAGTCAGATCAACTGTCTGGTCTTCTGGGCAGCTCTTGCGAATATGTTTTGTCTGTATTTTACCATAACAGGAATAATGGGATCGGAAGATATCTCAATTTGGGAATTAATTGTTCTCTACAGTGCTCTCATATTCGGTGCATTCATGTTCGTTCTGATGTGTCTATGGGCCGATAGGCTGTCATCTTCTGCAGCATCTGTGGCTCATGCTGCACAAGCTCTTGATGGAAATCTCGACTCACCTGTAATGCACATTCGCTACATTCTTACTGTCAACAAGAAAGTGCGTATGACTGTATGGAGTCTCTTTCCTTTGACGAAAAGCTCCGTGCTTGCATCCATCGGAACTGTGATCACTTATTCTGTATTAATTAAAGGTATTTTGAATGAGTGAAAGTCTGGTTGGGTTAACTAGGAAGTACACATGACTATTTGGTGTCTCTTCTCACTGAAAATAAAGCTTCATGGCTGCATCCATCGGAACTGTGATTATTTGCAGTGTGCTAATTAAAAGTATTTTGAATGAGTGAAATTCCTGTCAAGAAAAATGAAATAAAGAAATTGGGCGATAAATTTTGAGTTTAGTACTTTAAGAAAAGTTTAGTATAGTTTAATTCGCCTGGTCTTTTAGGTAGCCTTTGCAAATATGTTTTTTGTGTATTTTATTATGACAGAAATTGTTGAACGTTGAATCAAAATATGTCACAGTTGGAGAAATGAATTTTATCTGTAGTTCTGTCATATACAGTGCATTTATGTTCGCCTTCATGTGTCTATGGGTGGACAAGCTGCCATGTTCTGAGGTATCACTGATTCATGCTGCACATACTCTTGATGGAAATTTTGACTTCACTATAATAAGAATTGGCTACATTTTAGCTGTTAACCGAAAAATGCACATGACTGTTTGGCAAAAAGCGCGTCGTGCATCCGAATTGCAATCACCTATTTAGTACTGAATATCAACACCATGTACCCTGATGGACACCTTGTATATTAAAGAAATTAAATGTGATAGTACAATCAAATAGCGCAATAAATAAAGTCAAATAGACTTAAATGTAAACTCAATTGGTTTATTTTTAAATAATATATACAAACAAAAGATTATATACAGCATTCACAAAAAACACTACTAAACAAATGTCGAAAGCAGAACAATAAATAAATGATAAATATATATTTCCGTAACAACATCCAATGGAATTACAATAAGTTAAGACGGTAAGTAGTTTTTTCTAAATTCGATTATTTTTTTTTGCAAAATTAAACTTACTTTTACGAAATCTTAATAGATGATTGAAAAACTGATACACTCATTTACATTTACACGTAAAAACTTCACTTGTTAAAAATTATTTTGACTGCATGAAAAGGAAAAGGAAGATAATAGAAAAGTATTAAATAAACCGTTTTTAAGAAAACCTCCTTTAAAGTTTTTAATTCGCAAGCTTATCGATACTAAATATAATGGAATGCGAATAAATTCGATGCTTCAATGATGAGTTTTATGTGATACTAAGAAGATATCGGTATTTTTTCTTAATTATACCTTAAATTAGAATTCAACATTAAAATCAAATGTTCTTCAAGATGAAAACTTGTTTCTGAGAAGTCTTTACTAATCTTATCACCGAAGATTCGATCAATAAAGATGTCACCAGAGCAGCAGCATAAGAAATGAAAAGAGTGCCGAGATACAGCGTGATCTGAAAGAAGAAATTTTTTAATCTAGGAGATATTTAATTAACCAGGAGATACCACTTAACAGTTTTGCCCGAACACCGTTCCTGCACTGCAAATGGGTACTTCCCTGATTTGCCCGAACACTGCTCGGCCAGGTCATTTTTCTACGCCAATCCAATGATTTTCTGGCTTTTTCACTTTCTTCAATTTGCAATGTTTCTAGTAAATGGCTCTGGCAGCATAAAATTAATGTTGGATGGAAAACCAAGTGTAAACTAGTTTTTAGGTCCTTTTTACTCTGCAAATAAAAATGATCAAAAATTAATAAAATCAATACTTATAACTGTTTTGACTGCTGCTTTGGATTTATAAAATCAATTTGAATAAAAATATGCTTATAAAAATGAGCTTATTTTTAGACACATTATGGCAGGAAAAGGAAACTGTTAAGTGGTAAATGTGCTGAAATTTTATAATATAATTAGATCCCATTCCATTTACATTAATGGATTGTAAATCTCTGTGAGTGTCTTAGCGCTCTACAGGGTAGACCGCTGGACCTAGAGCTACAAAATTTGGTACAAACATACTTTGGAGGGTGGTAATGTGCATCTCGCAGTCCTTTCTTGAAATTTTAATTAATTAAAAATTAAATGAAATTTTGGTATTTTCCGTAATAACTTCCGTAAATATTACAATACAAAAATAATTTTTACATAGTCAGAAAGTGCAAAAAATTACCTTTTCAATGCTATCAAATAAGTTGCCGTAAAATCTTTTCTTGAATTTTAATAGATTTTTAAAAATATTTTTAGCAAAATTTGCAACAATATTTTTCATTGTAGCAACACAACTCAAACCGTTTTCATAGTTTAAACAACTGCTTTATTGCGTATTTCTCTCTCATTGTTGTAATCTGAGATATTTTTCATGTAGTTCATATTTTGCCTCACGAAATTTGTAAACAAATCTTTCCGACATATTTCTTTGCTAATATTAAGAAACATAAGCTGAAAGGTTATGGTTGCTATGTTTTCATTCTTTTTTCAACATGTTTTAATCCAACTAGCATGCCGCTGCAAATACATATTTTACAAGAGGAATGAGAAAGTGAAGATAGGACATGGTCAGTTATTTGACTCCATTAGGGACATTTATATAGAAAATGAACAGAACAGGTGCAAGGTCACTAATAGAACATGGGTTAAATATCTACCACAATCTGAAGTTAAAAATGACGATTTTAAGAGAACCATGAATATAAAATGATGCACGATTCAATTGACATCGTATTCCCAGCTAACAAACTGATCGCCGAAGACGGCTAGTAATGAAATATTCTTAATTAATAATTACAGAACACGTGTAAATAAAATTACTCTATTTTCAAACACTCTCATTTAACTTAACTTGTTTCATGTTTGTAAAGATGGCGTTTTGCAAACGATTTTTCACTCTCATCCGGATGCGCTAGAGGTTTGAAATTTTCTACATCTGTGTATTTTCGATGGTAATTCATTATTTTAATATCTCCAGAGCTTAACTGTCAGTTATCAGTAGTTAAATCAAACTTTGAATCCGTAGTTTTGGCGCCACTTGTTGGCGAGTTTGAGAAACAATAGATAACCAGATTAAAAACAGGAAATGATTAAAATAAAAAATGCTGTTTGTTTTAGAGATAAACAGACAGTCAGACATAATTTAAAAAAAAAAAAACTTTTCGGGCACAGCGAGAACTAATACGTAAAATTAGATACGTAGATACGTAAGGAGTACTAATAAGTAGTGATGCATCAAAATCTTGGGGCTGAATTTCATGATGGTTTCAATATTTTCTCTTTCTATTGTATAAGAGAATGTAAAAATTTTCATAGTGTATAATTAGAACGTTTAAATACCTGCAAATAATAAGTTTTAAATTTAAAAATAGGAAGTATCAACATAAAAAAGGTCATAAGAAACAAGGACATCCGTAAAAGTTGCTCAAAACAAAATACCATTCGTACCACATTAATATGGTTAAATTGCGTTTGAGAAAAATAAAATATTCTTATTAAGATTGTGGCAATCACATTTTATCTCTCCCTCTTACCAAGAGATGGCACTGCAAGCACCTTTCGCTTCCGGAGAAGGACGATAGACAGACTCTCTTGACTGTTTCGTGCGAGGAGGTTGCTTTTTCCCTCTCACTGGGACCCGAAGAACAAATCTCGCCTCGCGTGGTGAGTTGAATAATGTGGCTTGTCAGTTATGTAATCGTGGTAAATCTAGAATTATTTTATGTGGAAAAATGTGAGAAGAATAAATTTAATTTCATTTAACTATGAACCAGCTTTATTTTAACCGTCCATTTCACTTCCTGTGAACTAGCCGGATATGTCGGTTAAGAGATTATTTATGTACCTTACAGAAGTTGCAATATAAAAATATGAGATATCCGGTGGCCTAATGATAAGGTATCAGCTTCAGGATCACGGATTGCAGACACTATTCCACCGAAAATCCGTCATATTTGTGGACTTTGGAAACACAAAATTTACCTTTGGTGGGTAAAATGACCTCACATAGGTCTGTTCCAAAATCGACTTCATTCTTCAAAATGAGGCAGTAAACTAAGTAATACGATAAGACTCCTAAAAACTGGGAAGTGCCTTGAATATGATAATTTCGTCTTTCAGGTTGCATTTAAAATTTTTCGTAAAATGTGCAAGATATTACATATGGATACATTATATCTAATATCGATGTCCCCTCCCCTCTTTATTGGCAAATATAAGGGAATATAAAATTTTCATTCATTTATAACATGGTTAATTCACATAATTATAACATTTGGCTGGTTTGAGGTTTTGATTAGCCTCCTACAAAAACCCGAGGGTGAAATGGGACTATTTTAATAATTTTGTGATTAATTATATATATAATTTTGAGTAAATAATGGTATTCAATTCTGAATCTTTATTACACCTTCCAAACATCCATACCATATTAATATGGAGCGTAATTTTGATCTATTAGAAAATTTGAAATTCGCCTGAATTCTCGAATTCAAGATCAAAACGCCGAAATTATCTCCTCAAGACTCTATGGTCACTACCGAACTCATATGAATTTCTTTGATTTATTACCTGATAAATACTTTACTTATCTGCTTTTACATACCTAAGAATTCATGAATCTTCGATTACGTGAAGTTAATTTTAATTACAGTGTTTTTCATAATTATTAGAAAGGACACCTAATTTCTTTTCTTTTGTACATAAAGTTTAGAAACTTGATAATTTGATTTTCTATTTTGTTTTGTTTTTTATTACCTTATTTCATCCTCCATAAATGTATACAAGTTTTAGTCATTTTTTCAAATACGTCCATTTTTTAGAAAAGTCTATTGTTTTAAACAGAATATTTTAGCAGTTCATAATTATTCGAATGCTTGATGGTGAAGGCTTTATTTAAATTAGTACGAATGGAATTTTTTTTTATTTTAGTAAATTTTAAGAATTTTAATAGATTAATTCATCTGGTAATTTGTTTTGGCTTGTGAAGCGGTCAAGCCAAGCGGTAATGCCCAATAGTGTAGAGATTTCTGTTGAAATTCTCTACCGGAACATTGAAGATCGAAAAGATAGGGTGTCATATAAAAAGCTGACAAAAAATGTATAAATTGTCAAATCGGGTATCCATTATTTGTGCAAGAAGTATGAGAACGTAGAATCCCTCGAAGCCGAGAGACGGAGTGGCAGAAAACCGAAAACAAGTGCCGGAGAAGACTATGATTGTAAGATTGGCACAGAAAGAGAACGATAAATCGTGAAGTGAGATCGTGGAAGACTTGAAATTGAAATGTCAGCTCTAACAGTTCCTTGTAGAATCAAGAATTCAGGGTCGATCATCTGTATCAAAAGAAAGAGACCATACATTTCACAACAAAACATTAGAAAGGGGCTTAGTCTTTGCAAAACAGCATATTTCGAAGGATTCACAATTCTGGGATGGTGTTTTATGATGAGACGAAAGGAAATATGTGATTGTTGGATCAAAAAATCGTAAAGGAATATGGCAGCGATTAGGTGAGGAGCTTAAACAGATGCATATCGTACAGACTGTTAAATATTGTGACATCTATGGTGTGGGGATGTTTTCCCTCTAAAGGTGTTGGGAAAATTTTGATGATCGTCGGTAAAATAACTGGAAGTCTGTATGTCGATATCCTGCCCAAAATATGAAGAAATCCAACACAAATTTGCGTGAGGGTGGATGGTATGTCTGTCAACGAGATGACCCGAAACACACGTCAAAGATTGGCGAAGATTATTTCTCAAAAAGGACAAAAATACTGTATAGGCCACCACAAAGCTGAAACCTTAACCCAATCTAAATTTGATGTTCAATTTTGAATCAGAAATTGCCATTTGAAGAAATAAAAAATAAAAATAAATATTTTTGAGACGATGAAACATGAATGGCTCAGTAACAACCATTAGACAACGCAGAGTTGAAAAGGAAATGACGCCCATTCGAAAAGGGAATCATAGAAGTTTAAATAGTACTGATTTAGGCTTCTGCACTCTCCGTCACGAAATTGGTTGGAATAATAATAATAAATAATGATTTATGTTTCATCTTAAGAAGAAACAAAGGGAAAATACATTTCTTTAGGTTGTTTGGTGGTAGTGATGCAAATACTGAACCCTCAAACCATTTAAAAATAAAATTTCGCTATTGATATTATAATAAAAACACTGTATAAATTAGATTTTAATTTATTTTAAGCCTAACGAATAACCTAAACGGCTTAGGGCATTGTAAAAGACGCTGCTAGAAGTGAAGGTTTTTGATGGTTTAAGGTTTGTTATACACCTCCACAATTAATTTTGATTAATCCTTTTAATTAAGATACTTTTTATAAATTCGAGTTAAGGGGAGTGGGCACCCCCTATACCGCTAATGTTAAATCGGCCATTTTTTAGGTATACCACAATGTATTATAGATACATGTTTGAAATTTTGTATACAGTTTAAGTAGATATTTATCTTTAAACTGAGCAGAATTATTACATTAATATAGCTTGGTTTTTTAAAAAAAATTTTACCTGTATGTCACGATGAATGTTTCAAAAATTGCCGTTTTCTTACACTCAATCAGCACTATTAAGAAATATTTTTGAAATAATAGAAGAAAATCTACTCATATGCATTTATACGTATAGAATATGTGGTAAAAATTTCAAAAGCCTATATACAGTAGAATTTGAGAAAATGGTATACGCAGTTTCAAAAATGCCATTTTGAGATAATTCAAGTTAAAGGTAAAAACATTGACTCATCAAAATATTTCAACACGATAGAGTGAAATCTATGCATTTTTTAAAACCCTTTCCTTTCACCTTTGTCTTATATACCAATTTTATTCCTCCTTCCTATTAATTACATAGAAAAGACATATTTTGTCTTCAAAACAACATACAACCTCCATACGATAATGTTACGATGAATAAATTAATGTACATTTTCTAATGATCTACTACATATACAAGTTTTAATTTTTTTATACAGTTTAAGTAGAAATTTATCTTTATACTGATAAAAATTCTTACATTAATATAGCTTTTTTTATTTTAACTGAATGTCACTATTAATTTTTCAAAAATTGCCGTTTTGCAGTACGCGATCAGCACTATTAAGAAATATTTTTGAAATAATAGGAAAACTTTTGCTCAGTATATATATTTATATGTACAGAATTGGTGGTAAAAATTTCAAAATCATTTATAAAGTAACTTTTAAGAAAAGATACTCGCAGTTTCAAAAATATTTAATAATTTATTAAAATTTAAATTTAAAAATCATTTTTTAAACAAAACGGTAAAAATAACAACAAAATTTGTTTTAGTACATTCCAAATACTCATATAAAAGTTTGACAGGGGGCGTTGACTCATGAGTCAATCCGTCAACTGTAAAAAAAAGATTGACCGCACCTACCTGCAAGAGAAATTTAAAACATGGAAAAATTGCTAAGAATAGTGTTTTGAAATTTAAACTGTACTTAATTTTAATTTAACTACGCTCGAGTACATAGCCCTTGTAAACCAAATAAAAGTACAAAATTAAATAACCCTGAAAATGCCGGAAAGAATTTCGTGTCCTGCGGCCCCCGAAAGTTGCGGGGCCACTAGACAGTTGCCTTGTTGATAATCCGGACCTGGAACACACGAAAATACTAACGGAAACCACCATAAGCAGCAAAGCGATTATTCCCCGCGCCTGAAAAATAGACCCGAGCGCATCGTTTTGCGGTAGCCGCGAGAATACAGCCAGAGAAAGAGAGAAAACGGCGCGAAGGTCACGCGTGTGGCCAGCACTGCTTTTCCGCAATCAGTCTATAATTCTTGTGCGGTTGACCTTCAAGCAGTTGCTGCAGGAAAACGCTCGTGTGGCCGTAGACTCAAACTGCTATTTATTTAGTCAGATGCTACAGACTGGATCTCTAAATTGTCACAAGCGGTCGGACCGAGTTTTGAACTAACCGCCGTTTGATTTTCTGCTTTGTGATCGAAGAACTCCAGCTCAGATAGAGAGCGCTATTTTGTGGAGAAGATATTTTCTAGAGCACCATTAATCCCTTCATCAATGAGTTACAGATTGAAGGTAGGTAACGGATTTAAAATGTTTTTAAAGGATCAGTGCCACCTGTTTTAAATAATGTCTATGTTATTATAATTTGAAATAGGTTTTGACTAACATTGGTTACACTATTGAATTGAATATCTAAGCTTTATATCCTGTAGACTGCAATTTTTTTAAAAAAATTATTTAACAATGCATCAAGGAGGTTCTTGGTTTGCATTTCAATTAGGTATCCAAATCTTTGAGATAAGAATTTTGCCTTATATATTTCCGGTAGACAGTATAAATTTAAGTAATTTATCCAAGGTTATATTCTAACGGATTTAGATTTCAATTTTTAATTTAAGTAATCCGGTAGGCTGAGTCTTGTTAAGTAAGTGTCTAGGAGAATGGTGAATAAATTTCTTGGTTTGGGTATCGTCCGTTACCTCAGAAATCTAGGAGATCTAAGACTTTTCATTTTATAATCTCTGTTAGAATGGACTAGACTGGACACGCTTAAATTGTCTAGTCAAGGATTTATTTTGAATTATTTTGCTATAAACGGGAAAGTTTGAATTGCTCAGCAGGTGTTCAAATTTTCAATATTGACTAATCTAGGATTAAAGTAATATATTCTGAAGCACATAGTTCAGAGATAATTTTTTTAACTTTGATTGAAGTGTTATTTATATAACTAATTATAATATTTCTTTTGACAATTTTGTAAAATGATCATTAAGAATACATGTCTATTTGATTACTCATATCTTTCTTTTGGCTTTAAAAATGGTTTTTCTCGCTAAAGTACAAAAGATTGATCTTCAGACTCAGTCGCAGAGGTCGGCCTAGAAGTAAGTCCAACGGCAGGCATTTTTAAATTGAAAAAGTTGGATCAGTCGTCGGTTGACTGCGAAGAAAATGCCTTTCAAGACTTTTTAAAGGCTATAACTTCAGCCAGGTTCCAAAAGGAGAAAGAAAGATGAGAAAATGTATTTTTTTTAAAGAAGATGGAACTGGAGATGGAGATAGAAGAGAAGAGAAGAGAAGAGAAGAGAAGAGAAGAGAAGAGAAGAGAAGAGAACAATGACAGGAGTGAAAGTGAAATCTTCATTAGATGTGTACCATCTGACACAAAAATTTAATCCAAAAGTAGTGAAGATTAGCCTTACATCTGTTCTCTATTCGAAAGACAGGTGAAGTGCATAAAGGTTCCAGAGGAGGAGTTGTGGGTTTACATCTCATCGGTTTACTTCCCAACGACATGGCTCCAGCTAATTGGTCAAGGAGCGAAGAAGCGGGCCGAGGATTGCGAAGAGAAAAAATGACGTTAATACGGTACAAACTTCCAGCCAAAATATTTAAGCAGATGTCTACTAAAACACTCTAAGGATGGTGATGGGATTTCCAAGAATTTGGATTAGGATTAGAAGTGGAAATTTTCGAGCAGCTATGTGGATTTAACTCATCACGGATCAAATGAAACGTCAAGTTACTAGAAATTAAGGAACATTTTATAGATGAATGGATTTAAATTTAAATACCCAGAAGCTTTCAGAAAAATTAGATCAATTTGATAGTGTACCGAATACAGATAAAAAAACACTGCTTTCGCACCATAGAGAGAAATATTCCAGGATCAAGGAAAGAATTTAACATCTGCCAAAGAACCAAGGCATGAAACTTGAAACATTTAAAACTCAAAATTTACTTAAGGCTTTGTTAGCTATGCTTAAATCATTATAATTATTTCTGTTATATCTATAAATTTGTCCCACTGGTTGCCATTAGAAGGTACCCTTCACTAAATTGGTAATCAGTTTGCCAGATAACGAACTGTTCTCACCCCACACATTTTACCAGATAATGGGTTAAAAATACTGATTCTTCTGACACACAGAATACATGTTGTGAGAGAACAGAATAAGACCTGAAATGTCACAAAGAACACATATGGGTTCAACAGCTTATCGATGGAGCCCTATCCGTTTGCCATTCACTCAGAAGTAGCCAAAAGGAGAATTTGTCAAATTATAACTAAGGCTGTAACTCCCCGGGAGAAGTGGATAAAGGAAGGTATTTATTGGGAAATCGGACGGCATCCTTCCCAGGAAACGCTGGAGAAGTGTCCGGCTTCACCCAAATAAATGCCATACGGACTAAACATAAAAGCAAATCTATGACAGCAATACGTAACTGGAACGAAGTAATGA
>BGPR01004414.1:87063-112730 GCA_013235015.1 Araneus ventricosus | reverse complement strand
TCAAATTACTTATCATTTACATTTAATGTAACACTTTTATACCATGTTTCACTTACCATTTCAACATTCTTATTCATCGAGTCACTATTTAGTTTATTTCCCTGTACCTTTTTGGCAGCAGAATCGATGTGAATACCCAGTTCATTCTCTGGAGCATTTATTTCATGAATGCTCTTTGAATTCAAGAAACATTTAGCTGCAAAATGGGTTTTCTTGTTACACTTAGTACACACCTTTCCATATACTGGACACTCGCAAGGCTTTTGCTTTCTTCCACACTTTTTGCACTCGTACTCTTGTGACGACTCTTTCGGTTTCTTCTGCCTTCTATTTCTCTTGACACTGTTTACTGTCGCTGCTGTGTTTTCTTTCATGCTGCGGAGCTGGTCTCGACTCGTTTCAGCTGCACGGACCGTTTGTCCACACACGATGTCTACTGTTTACAGAACTAATTTTTCAGGATCACATTCAATTGTTAAAACAATATTGAGCAAAACGTGCTTCTAACAAATTCCAAATTATGAAATTTGATGAAAAATGTTTTGCAGGATTCCAGTTTAAATTACAATGATTACAGAATATTTAGCTAATCAGAAAGAGCATGAAAAACTTAATATGCCAGCATTACTCTACCGTAATTTATCACACATGGAAACGAAAAATAAGATTTTTAATAAAATAACGTCTTCTAATAGATTTTCTTCCTAAGAAGTGTATTAGGGACTGTTTGTGTATTTACTATTTCAATCTCTTATCAAATTAAGACAGGAGCACCATTTTTTGATTTCATAAATAAATTTATTATGAAAATAGTATCTAACGTTCAAATTTTGCTTTTCCCGCCATTTTCGTGTGTAGGAAATAAGTCTATTTTCTGCTGATACTTCGATTTTCGCAAGCTATTGTGTTAATTTAGAACTATTACAGCGTTGAATCGTGTTGTTCTAATAACGCCTTGCACATAAATAGCAAGTCGCTTTGTACAAACGTATTCGAACATGTTTGAGAACGATTTATCTAATTCTAAATTTTAAAAAAGTCGGCAGTCAGAGGGTAGGGAGGTATTTTACTTCTTTCGACAAATAATTGTATTCTCCATTGTTAGATCGCTCAAATCTCTGCTCTTTTCGAGATGTCGATAGAAGGTTTTTATATTTTGTAAATCCTAAAAAGCGTCTTTAAAGTTGCGATCTTCATGTTTAAATGGATTATAACTCGAAACATGAGAAAGTTTTACAGCGTTGAATTTTTTTAGAATAATTTAGACTTTCTCAATTAAAGACAGGTGTAAGAGCTCTGCAATTTTTTTTCTAAATTTGGCCAGAACTCAAAACACTGAAATTTCAAATCTTTTTTTGTTTCATGATTTAAAGTTATAAAATAAAAAAAAAGATATTTTACTGTATTAACGAAAATTTAACATTACTGTTGTGATGAATAGATATGGTGATTTTTTATTTTGATTTACAGCGACTTTTAACCTTCTTTTATGTGAAATAAACGAAGAGAAAGAATTGCAATCGTCGAAAAATTCGACTTCGATATTTAGAAGTATTTCCATTTTTAAGGCCTCTATCTCCCAGTTCGAAACACGCACTTTTAGAATGGTGATCGCAGTCTGTGAACACGATAACTGAAAACCACAATGATGTAATCGAATTAAACTTGATTTGTGATCTGTACAAAAAGGTTGTGGATTTTTGTCAAATTTTGGACGAAAATCTTGAAATGAAGGTTTTCTATTTGTATGTCCGTCCATTCGTGCGCATGTGAACACGATAATTAAAATACGTAAAGAGGTGCATGGATAAAATTTGAAGGATTTATATTGTACTAGGGGGTTACACCACCTACTCGCTCCGCACGTCAAACCCCAAGAATCTCGTTGTGATTCTTTTGGATCACTACGTGATCCCAGCTCGCTTCGCTCGCTCGCTGTACAGTTATGAGTGCCTTCTAGTAATAGGAAATTATAAATACAATAATTACCAAAAGTAAATTTAAATTATTTGAATAGTAGGAAGTTCTAACAAAATTCTTTTTAAAAAAACTAAAACTAAACTTTAATTACTAAAAACTAAATAATCAAATTATGAAACTAAAATTTTACCTTTATACATATATATGTAAATTTAAAAAAAATCTTAATGCTAAAATGTATGATAAAACGTTTACAAATAAAAATTATTTTCATCAATCAGAAATCAGGCACTTGAAACTTCTTGGTACACACAATTGAATGTGTTTTCAATAGTTTCATTAGCCCTGACTTCATTCCAATAAACTTTTAAATATCCACACTTCTCAATGGATTGTTGCCCAGCAAAGCTTCACCACATATATGCACACTCTCTGCAATAATTATTTAGCCAAGAAAGATATAACCTTTCTCGCTGGGTAGATATTTATATGTTAAAACCTCAGAAAATTTAAGTTTTCGAAAGATGAGTTAACTCATTTCACGAACTTTTTGCTTAAAAAGGACACTTTAAAGTGACAAATATCTTTAAATATGTTCAGATTCATTATTTAAAATTATAACCCGTAATAATTATTCACTTTTACCTTTATAAAATTAACAAAATAGCATTGTTTCAAATTTTAAAAAAATTCTAAAATTCTTGCTCTTGACACTAAAATTTTAAACGTGCTTTATTCAACTGAAAAAATGATCAAAAGTTTTTCGCTACGTGGATAAAAGAACGGAGTCCTGTCATAGTCAACTATGTTCCTATAGCTCGGAAACTTCGCTCCGTACACAAAAACGCTTGACTCTATTTTGTACATTCAGATTGGATCGGCGTAGGAAAGATTCATAAACAGTTTCAGTTGTTCAACAGTTCTCTTTTTCGACGATTTCGATTTATAATTGAATCTATCCGACTTAAACTCAATTTGAAAAATTTCGTCGTCTCAGATCAAGCTAAACTCGTCGATTCGAATGTAAACAAAACAAACTTGCGAGCTGTTGCCAAACGGTGATTAAGAAATTCGACTTTTTTGGTCGCCACGTAAGAGAATTATATATATAGATTTTAATTTTCATATAACGAATGTTTAGTAATTTATAAAATTTCGTCCATAATTTCATCATCACATCTCCAAATGTCTGCCATATTTTGAGCCAAATCCGTGAAATGTATGACCTTCAGTCAGTCTGTTTATTTCCGCGTTTCTGAACTCGATAATACAAAACAACAACTAAATAGATGAAAGAAATTTAGAATGCGATGCTCTCACTAAAACTGTATATCTGTGTCAAGTTTTTTATTTAACTCTCTGACTGCCAAAACGTCTAATACGGCGCGTCATGCAAACTGCCAGACAACGGCCCAGCGACCAAAATATGGTATGATTATTTCCTTCCCCTTTCTGAAAAGGGTCGGTAAACGGTGGGGAGCAATCTTATCTTTTTTACAATGATTGTTTAACCTCCCACTGTCACTCTTTATTGATGTCTCCAGTAAGTGTTCGAGGCCAGATGCTCAATTTGCTTTAAGCTCTCTGCTTACTTACTGTTAAAAATTCTTGCTGTAATGCCTGTTAGTTATCACAAATTGTAAACGGCCCCTATATAGTCAACAAGGGTTTGGTTGTTAGAAACATGACGACAAAAGAATCCCCCTCGACGCAAATGAAAACTTGCTAATCATATGGGGGAGGGAAATGTTTACCTTCTTTCACGTCTGACCTCGGCCGGTCTGGGTTTTAAAGAAACTAGATTTCAAAGCACTGTGGGTTTCAGAGGGTTAATCCGTTAAAAAAAGACGCCCAAAATGCATTCTCGGTTCTCTTTATTGTACGGCGAAGCACAAATGGCGCTATACTGCGTCACAGTACTCGAATGTGGGAAGGAGAGACATTCCCGCTTGAGCTTTCATCCTTCCTCCTTGCACCGGTCTTTCATTTCAAGCCCAAAAAAAATATGAGCACCCTTGGCAATCTCGGCTATTGCCCAAAGTCCTCAGAAAGAATTTGCAAGAAATTCCAGGGTAGACAATTTTTGCTTCTTCTTTTCACGTTTTTTCTACATTTCGTTATTAGTGCACACAGAGAATATTGCATATTTTAAGGAAAAGAAATGCCTTTGAGCAAAGAAAAAACATGCTCATTAATAACTCTATCATTCGACATCTACAATACATGTATTCAATACATCTATACATTCGATTTTTGTTTATCTTGATAATATGGTTTTTTAAAAATATTATTCATTCGAATATTTTTCTCTTTTTACTCAAAAACTAAAATAATAATCAACTTGTTAATGGAAAATTTCCATTAAAATGGTTTTCATGCAAGCATAGTTTTAAGGATTTTTACACCGACCCTTTATTTACGACAGAACAATTCAAGTCCAATAGGAATAAACACAAAAATTTCAGAAATTACTATTGAAAATGAAATTCCGTCGAAGAATGGAACGCCTGTTCCTTTGGTCTTAAGACAAAAAGCTACTTCTTTTGTCCAAACACGCTCAGATCAAATTTTGTTAATAGTTATATAGTTTGCAAGGATGAAGTGTTGAAATACTAACAAATAAAAGAACCTAGCTTTATTCGGCTGATAAACAGGGGATTTTACCCAGTTTCTTCTCAACAACTGCTTAAATGTGAGAACAAGATTAACTTTATCTTGCCATATCATTCATCTACATAAACAAACATTCTGTACCCATATCATAGTTCATACGCAAAACATTTGTAGCCTTCTTTGAACAGTGAACAATTTCCATCTTTATTCCAATGTATCATATTTATTACCAATAATTTTTATTAATAAAGTTCTATATAAAAATATTAAAAATCTGTTTTCCTGCATTAATACAGTTGTTTCCTTTCTTTTCCTAATTGCTGCACTTATGGTTATAAGAGTGTAAGGTTGTAGTGCTAAGTTACTGAACATTCGAAGCGGTCTTTGATGGGCACTCAGCTCACTGCCATTAAGCTAGAGAAATTAAAACGTTATTAGAAAAAGTTGAAAACTTCAAACAAGACTGCTGAATAAAATATAGAAATAAAGTAAAAATTGACATGCATTTAATTTTAATTAAAAAAAACAACTGCTGTATCAATAATTGAAAAATTAGAAACCGCTTGATATTCATCTGTTTTTTAAAACAATTTCCTGATGTTGTGCAAGTCGAATTTCGTGCTGAAAGTGTTACATTGAATTTGGTGCATACGAATTATGTAATTACAGTGGCACCTTCGAAAAGCTTACAGTCACGGGACCTTTATTGTGTGCTAATCCTTTTATCTTGCATTAAATAATTAAAAATTATAATACATAGTATTTTAATTACTACTTGAAAAATTCTGTTAACAAAGTTTGATTTCTCTTTTTAATCAGCAAACCTCTTTTTCAAGGTGAATCTTACTAGTATTTGGCTTTGCTAGTCACTCGGAATCTTCATTGTTCCGAAAGAACTGTTGTAATTGTTCGCTGTATTTCAGCGCTTCCGAATAATCTTTGATTTTGCAGTCTTCAATCGGCGATTCCGCACTATCATCGTCAGAAAGGGACAATGCTTCAGTGGCGTCCCGATGAATGAAATTGGAAACATGCAGGTTTTCTTCCTCAATGGATAAATCGTCGTCGATCTTGACATACTCTTCAACGCTGACATTTGAATCCAAATTGGCTACTAGATCCGCAAGTTCTTTTTCGCTTTTTTCAGTAGTACTGCCAGTTGCCACTTCGCTTGTACTCAAAAATCCCACCTTCTTAAAACATTTTAGAACGCACCCGGGTTACACCTTTTTAAGGGCTGAAGTAGTCTAGGAAATTGCATCCTAAACAGATACCGATTTTGCCAACTCTTCACTGGATTTGCAGGAGGAAATCTGTGAAAGAACATGTCTCAGAAGCAGCTTTCTGCATCCTACTTTAAAGCTGCGGGTAATTCCCTGATCAAGTGGCTGTAGCATCGAAGTGATGTTAGGAGGCAAGGAAGTTAAATGAATATTTTTGAGCCTTTAATCATCAGGATGGGAAGTAGCATTGTCCATGAACAAAATAATTTTTCTCTTTTTTTTCCCATTCTGTTTTCTAACTCCACCAACCAATCGCTCATTATCTCTGTGGTCATCCACGCTTTGTTATTTGACTTCCACGAAACACTAAGTTTTCGTACATCAATGTTCTTGGAACATGTAGGCATTTTGGCTTTTTGAATAACAACTGGAGTATCGAAGTCTCCCAGCATGTTGCAACACAGCAAAAGAGTAAACCGCTCTTTTGAAATTTTCCCGCCACTACATTTTTCACCCTTAAAATATAAGGTCTTGTCCGGAAGTACGCGGTGTAAGAGGCCAGTCTCATCGGCATTGAAATTGTTTCTGACATCATATCCTTTAAGCAAAGATTTAAGCTTTCCCATCCAATCTGTTACTTCATTTGGATGTAAAAATTTTTCTTCGCCACAAATATGTTTAAGAGATATGTTGTGACGTGTTCGAAATTTTTCCAACCATCCATTTGAGGCCTTAAAAGTTTCTAATCCCAAACTTTCACCGACTTTTCCTTGTAGCAGAACACCACTTATAGGAATGTTCCTTGCACGAGCAGAACGGAACCATTTCATCAATACTTCGTGAATTTCGCTTGTTTCTGTCTTTGATACTTAAAATTTTTTCAATTTTCGTTTGAATTCAGGACACACATTTTTCTAATTCCTTCTTTATCCTTCAAAAGTTCACTAATATGCGTTTTACAAACGTGGAAATGTTCGGCAAGGGTACGAGCGCTCAGCTTTTACTTTTCAGCAACTTCCAAAACGTCAATTTTTTCTTTAAAATTCAATATATTTCTTTTTACGCCATTTTAACACGATCTGAATCAGTTTGCACTGTCGCACTAAACTAAACAGACAAGTAAAGTTGTAACCTCGTCAGTGACCAACGACCAAGCTCCCCGAAACAGGTTTCGCGCCTCTAAATTCCAAGAAACACTGAGAGTGTTGGAAGAATAGGAAGAAAGAAAGAGTGAGCGGGCAGAAGAATGCCATTGTGCATATTTTAGGGTCGAATTCCATTGTATCAAGAACGGAAGGCAGTAGCCGGGAAAATTTCGTTGTAAAGAGGCTTAAACATATATTTTTAGCTTGCTTGTTAGAATAATTTTAAAATGTTTGTCAAAATAATTAATAGTTTCTGAAAAATACCTGTCCGCTACAGAGTGTCCGCTGTCCAGAGGAAATAACACTGATTGTCACATATAAAAGGAGAGGGACTCGTAAAACTGTCCGTTAATTATAGATGTACACGGGAGTGTCCTTTAAGCGAGGTACCACTGCAATTTAAAAACTCTTAATATGGTTTCTCAACTGATAATTTGATATACTGTTAGATCTACACAATAGTAACTCTTGGGCTTTGCAAGATTTTTTTGCTTTATATGAATGAAATTAAGAATATTTTAGCTATAGATAGTAATAATTTTTCCGAAGAATAACGCGAGGATGGGTTTTTGTATGCTTTATTATGTATTTTAATTAATGTGTTTAAATTTCCAGATTTGTAAAAAAAATGGATGAAGAACTAACGATTTTATTTCTCATTAATGTACATATAGCACACTTTGTAGTAAAAAAACAGAAGGTACTTTAACTTAAAGTGATGATATAATTATTTGCATTTCAATAAAGAAACGCTTTAAAGTACATAATTATTTTAAAGCGTGTTTTTTTATCTAAAAGCTAAAGCGTTTTTTATTTTCTTCAACAAAATTATTTTGTTGAGGAAAAGATAAAGTTAAACTAATGCACTTAAATGCGAAGATTATAAGATAGCCCTTTTTCTGTTAAGAAGAAAGTCAATCATACACTCAAATTGAAATTGTTATTCTTATATAAACTAAGAAGATTTTTTAAAAAACAAAACGACTCACTTAAACGTATTGCAAGCTACACTACTGATGACCAGTAAAAAGTATTGATCTGTATTTTATGTCAACATTTTAGTCAGTCCTTCTGTGTCATACATTTAGAAAGTAATTATATTTGGATAAATTTTTCTGCATTACGCAAGAAATATACAAAAAGTTATGGACAAAAATTAATAATTTGTAATGAACTTAAAACATCACCTTTATCTTTATCATTAAAGGTTTTATGCTTAACTCACCCAGCGGCTCTATGGAAATTTTGAAACGTTTGAGAAACTCCAGCTTCGAAAACTCAGTTGTACTAGCAAGGGGCAGCAACTTTTGACAATGGACATTCCCTCCCCTGTCTGCGGTTAGAGGGTTCAGCTATCTCCAAGGAGAGATTTGACAGTGATTTATACTACTGAGGGCTTCGCTTTGAGGGGGCAGAAAAACGGGGTGGAATAGTTGTGGAAAGCAGCCAGTTTTTCTTTGAATTTTCGAAATGCTTCGAAAAATAATGCACATAATAATAAAACGCACAATTTTTTTGCGTGCGCATAATTTTTTAAATTATTCATGGAATAATTAATTCAATAGATTGTGTTGCAATATCATTTTTCATGTCGGAAATCTATTTTACTTATATATATCAAGAAAATGTATTAATGGATGAAGTAACTCAAAATGACTGCCATGCAATAATTCATTGTGTATCATCTAATATAATCATTGCAGTAATAGTGTCTTTATGTACCATATTTTTATGTTACTTATATTTGCTTATTTAGAGTCAAAGTGTACAACTTCATTGCCTTGTACATACAATTATGATAATAGTTTCATAAGTTTGCCATTCATTAGAAGTCTGATTATATAATATTGCATTAACTGCTAATTTCACAAAGTATTTTGTATCAGTATTGCATTCAGTTATATTAACACGTCCTCTTTTTGTTTTTGGAATTTGCGTTAGATACTATTTTCAACATTATTAAATTTTGGCATTAATTTATGATATACTAGCTGTTACCCTCGACTTCGTGCGCGAAGAATTTGAATTATTAAATTTTTCTAATTCACGAATGTAAATGTTTCGTTATATGTTGAAAGGGGAAATTAAAAGTTTTGAGGGATGTTAATACATAATTGAACGACTAAGCGGAGTGTCAGCTGTTATAGTTAGGTAATTTGTTTATCTATGCTAACACACTTTTGTACACTACGTGTTTTGTTTTTCGTTTTTTGCACGGATGTAGCGGTTTTGTGGCTGGACACACGTGAACACGCCATATATAGTTGCCCATGGGAAAAATACTGTTTTTCCAAATGTTCGCTTGTCCCTTTGAGTGCCTGTCAAATGCTAATTTAAAAGGCAATTGTTACCTTTTAAACTTGGATGGTAAATCCTTCGGTATTATCAGAATGCGTGGAATTAAAATACTCTCCCCTCTCGCTGTGCCAGTCATAACAGTAGTGCGCACAACATTTGTACCTAGGTGTGTAATTTGTAACTGTGAGCCAATGCGAAGTCTCGGTACATCGAGATTACGTATGAATAGTACTGCACATCGACTTTAAATCTCAGCTTGTTGGAAGGTACCTCTGACAAATCAGAGGAGTTGAAGAACTCTACAGGATATGATGTTACTTGTTATTGCTCATTAGCGTATCTACAGATAGATATTCTGTAACACTTCCCTTCATATACGACATATTTTTTTTTCATTTATCTGACCTAAAATTTCATTATTCAGTGCCAAAATTACCAATTCAACAATCATTCTCTATTCCTCATATATTCTCTGTTATTGTAAATTACATCATTGTACTCAATGGTATCATTAGGTGCTTACAATCTGCGGAATATATCATCCACCATGCTATATGTCATCCGCTTCCACCATTCAACAGAATACATAAAACAAAATATATCTTCGTATATTTCATTTTAGTTATAATTCACATTAGTTTCTAAATTTGAATCTAAAAACTCTTGAAATTATATCATATCTATCAATACATTTCTGACCCGGCGTCAATTTATCGACAATTTCTTGAATAAAATCTGATAAGGAAAAGATACAACTATAAATAACTAAAATTAAATAGACTTCAAACTTCAAAAAATGAAAATCAAGCTTCGAGTTGAGTAATTTCAGTTATTATTCCATAAATTAATTATTTACTTATTTTCTCAGAAAGATCACATAATCGCGGTTTTCTTAATGTTCACGTGATGTTTGACTATAAAAATAAGTTATACCACATGCTTACGTTTTTTTAAGTATCACATGACAGTTGATTTTAAAAATAAGTTATTCCAAATGTTTAAGAATTCCTTAAGGATCACGTGGCAGTTGATTGAAAAATAAAGTAGTAATCTTCATCGCGTATCGCTGAGTCAATAGGCCTTTCTTTGTTAATTATTTAATTGTTGTCTGTAGTCAAAAATATTGAATTTATAATAAAATCACCTATCCTATGTTCGTTCCTGCAAATTTCTTATCAAGACTATTCACCGTTTAGGAGGAGTTCTTGCGACAGATAGACCATTAATACATCTTTTTCTCCCCTCCCTTTGTCCTCTTCCTACGATAGTAACCGGACTAAGTTACATTGAAGGCTTAGCACACACTCATTAGGATCATTTAAAAATTTGAGAAAATTAATCAAAACATCGGGAGAATAATTCACTAACTTCATTGGATCACTGCTTATGCGCAAAGAAAACAATATTTTCTTATATTAACTTTAACACTGGCAAAAGCCCGCGCGCGAAACAGTAAATTGGCTTAAATTTATTTCTAATTTATTTCTATTAAGAATAAGAAGTATTGTTAGAAATTGCGTTAAAATATTTTTTTTTTAATTTTTATAACAATCAGAGAAAACACTTCATCGCAATGGAATTATTATCATTAAAAAGATCATTTTCAGCTCTTTAAAATGGCATAAAAATAATTGTTGTCTAATAAATATTTCAGAAGTTATTGGCGAAAAACGTCTAAACATTAGGCTTAACAGCAGCTAATTTTTATTTAATTAAATATCTTAAGAACTAATTAACTCTGGAAGTTGAAAATAGCGCCGTTGACCTAGAAATATGCTCTAGAATGTCGTGTGTAAATTTCATGTCGCTACCGTTCACCGTTTGGGAGGAGTTCTTGTGACCGACAGACAGATACATGTATTTTCTGTTTTATATTATAGATAAGTATCTTAGCTCATTGCAGAATTATATTAACGGAATCTTTCATATTTGCATGTTTCAAAGAAATATACTAAACGTCCATGCACTCAAAGTTATCGCTGTAAAATAATCTTTTAATTCAGTTCTCTAGTTAGCATCAGAATATTACATTCAATGCATTTGAGTTAATTTAACGCGTTTGGTAACTTGCATTTATATTTTCCTCTACTCTAAAACCTCTATTGTTTATCATGTTTTTTTCTGACATGTTTTTAAAACTTTGTTAAAATAATTTCTTTAATAGCTACAATGATTTTAAAAGTTTCATTGAAGAATTTAAATAAAAATTTTATTTTCACTTTGCATGTTTGAAAGTATATAGACATATTTTTATATTAGCCAGAAATAAGATTTGTCGGTTGGAGTTTATTGGCGCTGAATCCTTATAAGACATACTGCGCCATACACAAGTGTGCTATAATTGAAAATGTCTTATAAAGAAATAATGTGCCCAACATCAAATTACAATAACTGGTTTCAAGTAAATTTTTTTTATTAAAATCTCAGGTTGTATCAACATCAAATTACAGCATAAAGGCATTAAAGAAATGCCAAAAATAAATATTATTTTTAACTATAGTGGATTCCCTATATTATTTTTTGCATAACTAGCATTTCATGCCCGGCGTTGAACACGACCCGTTGATTTGTAAAAGCCTCAAAATAATTTAGTATCATATTCATGTACTAAGCACGATACCACGGGCGTAGTAGGCAGAGGGGGGGGGGCACTTTATAAATCCCTCTCAATGTTTTGCTGACGTAAAAAGTTTAAGAAATAAATTTACTGTTAAATTTTTAGTGTATACGTAACTAAAAGAATTCGAATAAAAAATTTGTACTAGTATCATTCACTGTCAAATTCTGTCTATTAGAAAAAATAACTTGTTAATAAGACATTTTCATTTCTTTCATTTCATATTAAGTGGCATTCAATAAAGGAATAAATAAAAAAATGGCTCAAAAGAATAATAATAAATATATCGTTTTATAATAGGTAAAACTGTGAACTGCACGATTTGTTGTTGAAATATTTGGTTATTTGCTTTCCATTTGTATCATAGAACCCTACTTCTGTCTCATCAGATAAAATTAGTCTCGAAAGCTTTCAGAAACTGATTTTATAGAAATAAGAGCATTCAAACTTGATTTTCTGCCAAATGTGGCGAAATAATAAATAAAAAAAATCGAGATGGATAGTGTACCAAAAAAGAAATAATAATAATCAATTATTTGAAAGTTTGATGGATTTTGAAGTAAGATATTTTTTCTAATTAACACTCTCACTACGACACCCGCCCCACCCGGCTTGGTAGGTTCTATACGAGCCAGGCGGATTTTCGGGCGGGCAAGGGTCAAACTAGGGGTTTGGGTAGTAAAGCGAAGTTCCCCCAAGGGTTTCCTCGTTGAGGGGAAACGTCTGCTATTCATGACTGACAATGATGAATTGATTTCGCCTGCGGGAAGCTTCAAATGTTTTCAGAAAGAATTACACGCTGAACTTTCAAAATGAGATTCTGAAATAATTTTAACCTGTTATATTTTCTTACTAAATCTGTGTTTATTTGAATGAAAAAATATTAAATCTTAAGAATACTGTTTAAAAATTTAAATTTCTTAGAAATTCATTTATTAGAGAATATTTTTTTCAAATTTCTTGTAATGAAGACAAATATCATTTTGAACGTTAATAGATTAACAATGATTCGTTTAAAACAGGTTACCTTTTACTCCAGAAAATATAATTAAAATTATTTACTCATGAATATGTAATTTATAGATTCACTGGGCTTGATTGAAGGATTCAAGATTTTAAATATAAACAAACAAAAACAAAACACTCGCAAGCTGTGCTAAATTTTATTAGTAATGTACTTGATTTTTAAAATTTCTTGTAATTTTTCTTCTCGATGACAATACAACGGGTTTTATATTTTTATAACTTGATTATAAATTAATCGATTAAATGAACTAAATTTCAATTCCTTACAAGAGGCGTTTCATAATTACAAATTTGTGTTAAAAATTATTTCAAGATTACATAATATTTATAACAATGAATTAAGAAAAGATTAATCAGTAAAGAATAATTAAAATAAAATGCTTTTTCCCTTATATACAATTAAAGAAAAGTGTACATTTAAAAATTGTTTTTATTAAATTAATTTTTTCTTAAAACAATGCTATAAATGGTTTGGTCAATAACATGTTAAATACAAGACATTAAATTTCATTTCTAAGCGATAAGGAGTCATATTATAAAATCATATATCAGTGATTTAACTTCATTTTCTTAGAAAAAGGTAAGGATTGATGCTTTTCTACGTGACATTTGAGGGACCAATAATTAAAACACATTCACTCTAAAAGCTTGCCAAACTGATTTAGGATTTGGAAAATTGGAAATTGCCGGAAACATTGTTTAGTCAATTCATTAAATTTTAGCCAATCTCAAAAATTAAAATTCATGAAAAAATCAAAAACTTTACTGAATTTTTTCCGGTGAAATAAACATTTAGAAAAAAAAAAATAATAGCTTCGACAAAAATATTTTACCTCAAATAATTTTGAAATAAGCTAAAACCCACCGAATCTAACACAGTAGATTTACTACTTTCTGAGTTTGCTGCTTATATTGCTGATAAGTTACTTTATTTTATATTCTTTTTATTTAATAAAAAAATATTTTCTTATAAATTACGTATTAAAAATACTAGTTGAAATTCAATTAACCGCAAAGACATTAATCTCGAATCAACTATCGTGAGATATAATGAATGGTGTATCAGTTTTGTTAGTTAAATCCATTTACTATATTCCATCTATGTTATACTCTTATATATAAATCACTTACAGTACTATCAATTTTCTAGTTTATCGTTTTTCGTACAAAGGAAATATAGACGTTCGCAATTCTATTTTATTTCTTACAAAACTGATTTAGGATTAGCTAATTAAACATAAATAAACATTTGCGCTTTCCTGAAAAATAAATTTCCTTAAAATTGTTTACATATTTCCCCTAGTCTAAGAAAGAAGCCTGTGTTTTTCATACAGAAACATACGTCTCTCTACGTGAAAAGTAGTCTGTTAACCTGTTGCATTGTCATTACAAAATGTACCATCAAATAAATCACCGTATGTCACTACATTTAGTGTTAGAAATGACGAAGAAAAGAAAATGCTACATCTGGTCTTTACAGTCCATTTCAGAATCATTTATGTAGTAAGGAGTGGTAAAAGTACATAGAACACGTGTCAGACACATTTTGCTGTAGAATTGGGAGCCTTGCTTTGTAAAGGGGCCTATTTTCTCTTGTTCAGTGTGGATTGAGCAGGACACAACTGAATTCCGAAGGGGATGTTCTAAATATTCCCTTTTTTATTCTTAATCATTTCTGAAGGTTACCAGTTTAGGATGCAACAGGTTAATTTATCTCTCATGAAAGGGATACCATTTTTGTAAAAAAGAATTGTGAAGAATTACAATCCAAAAGTTTATCAAACAGCAAGTAAAAGGAACATAAGTATCCATGGCAAATTTCATTTCCTTACTACGGTGTTAAACATTATTTTATATTTAAATAAATTGTTTGAATATATTGAGCAAAATTACATTAAAAACAAAAATATTATAAAACCCTACTATCGTGGTAACAATTGAAAAAATCCCATTATGTTCCCATCCAGAACTGTATCATTCAACTAGCGACCCCAGTCTCTACCCGAGGGTCACTCCCCAGTGGGCTTTCGACCACCATCTGTGAGGAGAAAAGGGGAGAAGGCGGACGAGTCCATTTCACGAATCCATATGTCAACAAAACCTCCGTATACAAAGGTAGTGAGATTTTGAGGGCCGCTAGGAGTCAGAGGGTTAATCAACAACAGCGATATTTCAATCTCACTTTTCGATTTTTCCCAATATGTCGTTCACAGCAGCAAAAATGACAATGTGCACTTACTACCTTTTCCATTTAAGCGGTAACCAATGCATTTTATTAAACACCCATGAGGTCATCCGCTCTATACATTTGATTTGAAGACGGAAAACGCAAAAAGAGAGAAGATTACTTGTCTCTCACAAACTAAGGCTTTGCTTTGAAATCAGAACTCACAAAAAATGAAAAACAATTGTTTTTTTGAAATTGTTTAAAGAGTTTCTTCCTTCTGCTATTGCATGTGCTGTGCTCTACCCTCTCTGAGAAAATTTTAGATGCGGTCGACTTCAAGTGCTCTTTCTCAACCTTGATTTCTCGATATTACTACCACACATTCGGTATTCTGGGTATTCTTATATATTCAAATTTTTTAGCATCCCTAAATCTCTTTGAAATAAAATTCGGAACATTCATCAAGCGATTTAAGCAATCTTCAATACATTTATTTTAGATTTCAGGATGGAAAAAGAAACTTTAAAATAAGTTAAAAGTATTTTTTTAAAGTTTATAAAGATTGTATTAATTTAGCAATAACCCCAAAATCTTCAATCCCCAAATTTAATAAACGTCAACGCTTACGTTGAAGATTAATTTTTGAATTACAGTTATAATTTCATTATCTAATGGATGTCTTGAAAATCGGAATGCTATAAAAACAGTTATCGCATGTTTTACAACAAATTTTATCTTAATTTCACTACATATTTATACAGTAATTCCCTTGAAATAATTTTTATTTAGGTCATACAATAACTGTTAGCTTTTAAGCTATAATTTGATGCCTTTACCATCTTCTGTCGCGTGATAAGAATCAATAAAATATATTTTCTTACACTACGTTAGTTTGAATAAACCAAACTAAACCATCGGAAGCCCACAAAACCTGTTGTAGTTTCTGAAGTTGTAGTTTCTATTATTATTGGGTTACAGCATCATTTTATTAAAAATGACACTAGTCTTGTTAATCTCTGCTCCTTCCACGACTTCATATAAGTAATATTTATATAATAAATCCACGTTATATTTTAATTTCTAAATTTTCTGATTTAAATCTTAATTATAATGCAACGTTAAAAGTACGAGAGGCGCAGTTTCTCGTTGTTAAAAACATGGTACGGCTTTAACGGGAAAGTACCTAATAATTCTGTAAAATTCTAATAGTAAAATTCCGTCATGATAAATAGTTCTAAAACCTGCTTTAGAAATAAAAACGGGTAATAATCTAGGAAACTGAAAATATTTTTGTCAGAGAAGGCAGTTTTTATTTCCGTATTTCTGTAGCGGAGTCTCGAAAATAAATATTCTGTCATTCGCCATTTTATACTTTATAAAACTGTAACATAGCTGTTGAAAAAATATTGTACCCATCCTCACGTTATCTCCCGCCAATAAAAGCTAGAAAGCTGTTATTACTATTTCAAAGAACTAGCAGATAATTCTGAAAAGCTATAAGAAAAACGTTCCTTCTTGCACAGAAGTCAAAAAGCCCCCTCACACAGACTCAAAATCCCTCTTCTTCCAACTGCGGGGTGACAAACACAACGGACGGTTCACAATGGACAGGCAAACCCTCCAATTACTAGTATGTATGTGGTCCTGGGGGAAAGGAAATTCTAATAGCCCGAGAATACCCGGGCTTGCCGCTAGAGACGCAGAAAAGTTTGCGAGTTATCTCGTAGACTGCCGCTTGAGATGAAAAAATGTTCGCGAGATATCTCTGGTTTGGCGCTGAGTGGGTTAATTAGAAAATGTATACCTTTGTGATAACAGGCTTTGAAAAGAAGCATCGATTCGGAAACAAGGCAAGAAGTTGTCGTTCGTGAAAACTAACTCGATTCCATCAGAAGCTTATTCTGAGAAGTATTGCGGAGAATACATGGTTGAATCATGCAACAATTTCTGCAGAATTTAGAGAAAAGGTTTCTGTTTCAGCTTCACCGCAAACTGTTCGACGAGTGCTGAGATCAGCTGGTGTACATAGAAGTTCAACCAGATGAAGACTTTTGTGAGTTCGAAGAACTGAAAGATAAAGTTTTACTTCTAGAAATCAATGATAAATATATTAGAATAACATCCTGTTTGCAATTGAGAGCAAATTCAACATTTTTTGGCTGCAATGGAAGTATAATGACTTGAAGATAAAAAAAAGAACTCGAGGAACTTAAATTTAAAAACTGAGTTGGAACATTGAATCTTAGTGGTGGTTCGTTAACTCAGAAACAAGCAGCGCTGCGAAAATAATCATCAAGATAATAATTTTTTAAAAAGATATTAAAAACAATTTTATATCTTAATGGCACAAAATTTTAATCTGAATTGTATCTTAGAAATATTTCGATTTTTTCCCACAGGTAATTTCTGAGAAACAAAATGAATGCTTATTAAAACAAATAAGTTTCCTTTTGTCAACGTGAAAGCGAAACCATAACCAAATAACAACGAATGAGGACCCTGCGAAGAAAAATTAAACAAGAGAGGGAAGGCCATTCTCGTGTGAAGAGGAGAAAAATAAGCATCACACAGTTGGCTTTGCGCGAAAGGAGTGCAGCATTTGCAGCCCGGGCCTCCGCCGAACTCAATAGGAGGAACTTTTTGTTTTGACTTCCGAAGCTCTCTTAACTGTCGCGCAGTGATCGAATTTTGAGGCTTGAGAGGGCTGTTTTTGAGAAGCCCCGACTCGTGTATCTCCTGCTTATTGATGCATCTTCTGTCTTCTTCCATTTTTTCGCTTTTTTTCTCTCCATTTTTCGTTGCTGGTCCAAATTTTCACTGTGAAAATAACATAATAAGATTTAACGGTAAAATAAGCTTATAAAATAATTTCAGGGGGTGCTGCAGCTCTGTAACCCTAATGGATGAGACAGTCATGAGTGTTTGTACATGTGGGCATCTGGACTAGGTAATGTGATGTTCATTGGGGACATAATGTGTCATTGCCTTTATTGAAACATTTTAAGAGAGACTTTGAAATTTTCGCTCAAAATTGATTTTACTGAAGTGTCTCATGACACTTTTAAGATAATTTTTTGGTTACTTGATTGACTGCTAATTTTTTAAAAATAAGTTTTATTTTCTATTCAAAATTCTTCGTATTGTTATGTTAAGAGCAGAATTATTTTCAAAATCCTGTAGTGAAATATCAAAATTTATAATTATACAAATCACACCATTTCTAAAAACTTCGAAAGTGCCCGATCACTTTTGGGAGACAATGAATATACTTTCAAATTTTTTTGATAAATGAATAACACTTTGATGATAAAATACTATTACATTAAGGAAAATTTAGTAATAGTAGGCTTACTATAGTTTGGCAGTTACAAGAAGTTAATCTACATTTATTTTGTAGATGTTCATTCCATGCTTTTAACAATAAAGAATGTCGATATGTGCTGCCATCTATAAAATAAAATGCGTACTTAAGCTTTTTCAAGAAATATACAGCACTATTTTCTTTCGGTTGAAAATTGTAAAGAAGTGGGGAAAATTGTCTAAACATTTTCATAATTAAAAAAAAACGAAACTGATTTAAATAAAACAAAATAAAATTTTAAGCGCGACAAGATACGACTCTTTAACTTAGGATAGAGGAATGTTTCAAATTAAATTTTAAAAGGGCTAAGCACACAAAAGAAATAGAAACGATACGTTATAAGATTTATAATTCAAATGCTAGAAAATCGGGTTGTAGCATAACGAAAATATTAAGTTCAAAAGGGAAAATAAAACAAGTGAAATATATTACGAAATAAAGCAATAAAAAAATCTGAAGAGAGTACTGTTTTGGAAGAAAGTTAAGAGGAAAGACAAACGCAGTTATGACTGGAAAGTTCAGAAGCGATTTTTGTGCCAAAAATATTTCGTAACCGAAAACTTTTTGAATACAATACAGCTGAAACTCAATTTAAAAAAAGATAATTTCAATCTCAGTAATCCGTCAATATCAATATTAATCACCGGAAATTTATTTTAGAAGGTTATCTATATATCGATTTTCTGTGAATGACTTTTTTCAAAACAAAGAGATATGAATGAAAGCAGATGTGTTACCACCGGGGTAATATGAAGGCAACATCAGAACCAAAATTTGAGACCGAGAACAAACGACGAGAAACATATCGAGAGAGCAAAAGCTAGCTTTGGATGAGAAGAAGAATCTCAAGCCAAGCTATCCCCTACCGGGCCTTAGCGTCCAGTCTATTGAAGAGTGATCGCTGCAACATCTAGGATAGTGAGTTCGAAGTCCTAAGGCTCTTTGCACATACACAGATTCGTGGAATATCGAGAACAGGTGGGGCTTGCACACGTACCGACACCGGCCAGAAGCCGATCCGCTCTCGGTGATTGCCACAGCGTTTCGCCGTCGCCGTTAGCTGCGGGAGGTCCCAGTGACACATATAAACCTACTGTGCCTTACGCACGCAGCGATTTCTTGCAGGCGTTTCCAGTGGCACATGTAATTCTAGTGTCTCTTGCACACGCACCGATTCCGGTCGATCGACTTCTGTTTTGCCGTTTCATCCCTTTCTTTTCGTAAAAGTAGTAATATTTTGAAAAATTAATGAACAATATTTTTTGGCGGGTTGAGGGTTTTCTTAAACAATTCATTGAACTCCTAAAATTCTTTATTGATATTATCAGTATAAGGATGAGGAAATTACTTATACACAAAGGAATTATTCTCAGTGGCGGATTGAGCTTGTTAGATATACCCTGGTGCTGAAACATTTAGGGATCTGAAAATATATGTATACTTTTTTGCATTTGAACAGGTCAGTTTTTCTAGTTTTAAAATAATTTTAATGATTTCGCATACATTCCATACTTTTATTTCCATTTTTTAATTACGTTTTGTACTTGTTATATTATTCACTTTTAATTAGCTTAGAAAATCTTTGTGGAATAATTACATTGCTTTGAAGTTAAAAATAGTAGATATTACATAATTTTCTAATGACTTTTCATTTAACATAATTCACTAATGAAATAAGAATAATTCTCAAAACAACTTTACTCCCCGATAGCCCTAGAAATAAATATAAATTTGCTGTTTTCACATTGGTTTCTCTTTTCTGATTTTTGACATATAACTGAAAATACAGATTCTCTTTAATGTTGAAGTGATTTCTTTGCACAGTTTTAGATTATTATCACCAAGGATTCTTAATGTTAACACATTATAATTTGGTTTTATTGCCAAGTCAATTCTTAAGGTGGCCGTCTACGTTGAGAACGAAATTCCTCCCGAAAATCAAAAATCTTTTTTTCGTTTCACCTCACCTTTATTTCTTAATGTAATTCCAAAACTCATTTTATTTTACTAGAGCGATAATCGGAAATGAAATTAGAAACATTTTAGTAAAACGTAATGGCTGAAAATGGAAAATTAAACAAGTATTTGTTTTCACAACAGTACTTTTGTACAAAATAACAACAGAGAATTGTTTTTCATCGTTTTCAAATATTAATTCATTTAATATTTATTTCTGTTTAGTTGCATTTTAGTGCGAACTTCTTTATTGTTTATGGTATTGTCAAAAATTTGGTAATTTGTATTTATTTATTTTTTTAATATCTAGATAACCTAAATTATTCTACAAACTCCCAGAACACATTACTGCATGCAGAATTATAATTTATGCAATGTGCACATGATTTCGAATGATGCTGAGGCATTTCGGATTCAAATAATGTTTCTGATTCTTCATTTAGGATTCCATTCGAACATGATAAGTTTTGACAAATTAGTGCTGTATCTGTTATTAAACTATCATGCTACAAAACGGCGAAAATTAAAATACATACAATGCATGAACATTCATCAATTGAAAAGAAAGCTATTATCCTAGATTTTACGCTGGTATAAGGCTGAAAAGTTTTTTCTAAAATAATTTAATAAGTTTAGCTTGAACAGATTTACCTTAGAATTATTCACATATGTTATAATTTTCTGAAAATAGTTTAGACAAAAACAAAATCCGCATGTACATAAACGTGTTTATAACACTATTACCACTATTTTAATACCAACTGTTTCCTATATAAACTTTTATTTTCAAAAGTTAGTGCCATTTATTGTTAAGTTCGTTTGTTTTCTTTTATTTAAAGCTTGGGTTTTTATATCCGAGCTGGTATTGGAAAACATAAATTACTCTTGTCATTTGATATGGATGAATGGACCTCATATACCGTTTGGTTAGTGTATGAAAATAACTCTTAAAAGGTAAAACAAAGTGAGTTCCTATTCTATGGTATATAGAATATAATGTTTTATTAAAAAGTAAAACTTTCTTTAAAAAGATTTGCTTCAGAGAATTATTTTAATTTATAATTATCGCCTATAAAAGCAAATTTAAAGGGAAAGAGTATATGAAATTTAAATGAACACAGACATTTTCATTTAAGTTGAAGCATTTTGTTTTAACAACTAAAAATTCTTGTAAAATTATATGTGGTCAGAAAATTTCCTTTCCAAAATTAATTACTTGCACAGCTTTGATTTAGGGCTATTTTTTATAATTTACATGCTGTTATACAATACGTTTGAGGCTTTCGCTAAACGATGCAACCTGTATTGATGTTTCTTTTGCTTATCTTTAAATATTAAATTCCTTTGCAATGAATATATTTATGTGTTGTAACACCTTGTTTAGATAATTTATTAAAAATGTTTTTCATATCTTATGTCATATGCTGTTTGCTTACATTGCAACATGGGAAGATCGCAGTGAACTGTATATAGTCACTTTCTTTATTCATAGGGTATGTATTCCATCATTTGTAAGATAAAATATATTTATGATAGTATGATACACCTTTTGTTCCTTGGCACTGGTTTAAGTCTATTTGAGATTGCAAGCAATGGAATAAACAAATTACTGCCTGTGAAAAAACCTCAATCATTGCTTTTCCGAAGTTTATTTGACGATCATGACTTATATTGAATTACTTAAATCAATTAATAATTTGAGTTACTTAAATAAAGTTTCTGAAAAACTGTGTGATTGTTATTTATATTTCTTATGAGAAAAAACATTGTTTTTCATTTTAATATGCAGTAGTTTGGTTTATGGAATGACTTGGAAATTGTTAAGCAGTATTTATTTCCACTGCAATGATAAATAATTGATTTCTGTTTCACTGGTATTGCTCCTTCAAAATAATCTGATTTATATTTAGAAAAAAATTCCATTTTAAAATTGAAGTTTTCACCATCTCCCCATTAAATGCATATTGTGGTAGTTTGCAATAATAAATTAAGCTAGCATGAATTAATTCACTGTATATATGTGGTTTGTTGTGCAATAAAATCCAAGGTTTTGCGCTTTTTGTGTTTTTTACCGATTCCCGATGCTATATCTACAGTCATTAAGTGAGACACATAATAAAGACAAGACTATGGAAATTATTAAATTTATTAAACAAAAAAATAACGCATGAGAACATTCTTTCCCATTTTGTTTCTATGAAATTTTTTGTAAACTGTAATCATTGCAACATAATTTAATCTATAACTTTTGAAGTGTTTACTTCTTTGTACAATATTGGCATGAATTTTGGAAACCAATATTCATTTTGCAGAAAATATATACTTTTAAACTGATGACCCGTTATAATTTGGTGATTTGTTTAGGAATATAATATGGTCTTAAATATCTTGACTTTGCAACTACTACAGATTTTCTTATCTGATGTTATAAAATAAGTTATTTTGCAACTTGTTATAGTAATTTTTGATGACTACATGTTTTGTGCATGCCATATTTATGAAAGAAACTTATGCCTTAAAGGCAGATAACCAGTACAGTCGTCAATGGAAGAAATTGGACATCTTTTGTAATTCAGGTATATATTATCATATCCTCACAAAACTAGTTTCGATAGTTAATGACTTATGGAGAAAGGATTATTGAAATCACCAAACTGGTTTGCTGAGTTAATTTGCATAATTAATTATTTATTATGCATTGTAGAAACGGAGATTTTTACACATTTCGATCTGGCATAACCTTGGGATTCCTAATTCTTGATTTTATTTTTTAATATACAATTAATTGTGCTTAAATCCTGTTAAAAGTAACAGCAGGAAATATATTTACATGAATATTTCATTTTTTTGCAAGTAGTCATAAAATGTCTGTATTATTTATACATGAGGAAGAGTGGGAAAACACACAAGCACTTATTTTTATAAAATTTTAATGTTAATATCGACATAAGAATTCATTTAAAGATTTTCCACATAATATTTATGCAGAATAATTAACCTTAAACTGATCATGGATAAAGTTATATATCCATACTAATGAATAATAATAAAATGAAGAAATGTAACAATAAAAATTGCATTTATGTAAAATTTTATGTTCGCAGAGCAGATATCAAATAATCTAATACAATACATGTGTTGATGAATATTGTGACTTAAATGACAAGAAAATCAACATCAACCCAGAATGATAGAGCTCAATTTATTCCTCAACTTCTGACGGACATTCGATCTGTGACCTCTAGAGAATCAGTGAGCTCTTACTGGTATTTATGTCCATAGACTTTACTGAGAAGTTAGTGAACTAAATTGATGTTTTGATCACAGATTAACGAGTCAATCTTTCATCATAAATATTTTGATTGCTATTCTGACTTAAATGTAAGGAAAAACAACAGCCATCCAGAATATTCGAACCCGATTAAATGTATCGTGAGACATTTCGACAAGCCTTTATTAATGGAATGGAGAAACTGTGGCACATTACTGGTATTTAGGCCCACAGACGTTTACTCTGTAGATTTCACTGCTAATTTACTGACAGAAATTGATTCTTTGGTCACAGCTTGGAAATTTCAGGCGTTGCACAGCATGTAAAGGGGCACAGAAGCATCACTGTTACCCACACTTTAATAAAAAAATTCTTAGGATTTGTGATTCTACTATTTAACGCATAAAAACACACATAACCATAAAAACTTATAAAGAATAAATGCATATTTCTTTTTTATAATTCTGTGGTTCGAAAAAACTATGAAAGTTAAAGATAAACATAAATCCTCCTAAGGAGCAATGAACTTTAGTTTCGATGCTGGCAACAGTATACTATCGTGGAAAGTAAAGTTATAAAATATGGAGCACCAACTATTCCTTGCCAATTATACTCATCTGTTCTGTTTCGTGAGGCGTATGAAAAGTCTTACTTTCCACCCGCAAGCTAATAAGCTATTTTCTTGGAAAGATCCAAATTATTAGGTCGTAATTGGGGTTTTAAAAGACCTAGAATTGAGAAGAAAAGCCAAAAAATGATTAGCTGCTTTCTTAAATACAATTAAAGTATTTTTAACGAACCATTTAAAAGAAAGATGCATTAATATATTCATGTAATGATTCAATTCATAATAAAATAATTTAGATGCCAAAAAATCGAATTATAGTTTGAAAATACGTATTCCTTCAATTTTAATTTCCTCAACATTCTAAAAATGTGCTGCCTGAATTGAATCAATAAATTTTAATTATACATTATTGTTCGCATGTTAATGAAACATCCTAAAATGGCCTTTGAGTCAATTTCAGTACATCTAAGTTTTCAGCGTGAAGCTAAGTACGGTAATTAAAATTCACAGAAAGCTGTTATGTCTTCAAACCAGATTTTCATATAATAAAATAACGGTTGTCATCGTCTTCTTTTTCAAAAAGTAAGTATCTTCTGTAAGTAACTTTTTCTTATAATTATGTATCATATAAGTCAGAATATTCACTACGTAAGTTTACTGAATGATGTGATTTTCTCAAACATTACACAAACAAATAATATGTAGCCTAGAAAGTGGAAATACTGTTTTATATATTATATCTGTTTCCCTTTCATAACTACACCAGCGTCACGTAACATGCTTTGAAGCTTGATATTAAGTATTTCATTTAGTTTATTCAGTTTTTCATTAACACTTTTTCAGCTATTTTAAGAACAGAAATATTGTAATAACTGTGAGTACTTCTACTTTCTTCTGGACTTTGTAATGTCTTTCTGTAACGATAGATGGCAGTCCATGTCTTTTCAGACATGAGGATGCGACTGCCGTTCTTAGTATCGTGTAATGTTGTGAAAGATACATTTGTATTCATCTCCCTTATATCACACCTTTTCTAATGTAATAATAAACAATATGACACATGTTCTTTACTTGACCTTTCACATGCTGATTAATTCTATAATCGGCAAGAAGAGAGTGGAATCTATATTCTATAATCCATAATCGGAATTCTATATTCGACCAGTGGGGAGCGAAGTCTTTTTCGCGTGCTAACAATGCAAGCTAAAATCTACATCAGAATGGAAGTTCTGAATTGTTTCTAGATGCGAATACCGTATCTCGGATACAAAGAATTTGTCAGCAGGAGAAATTTCAGGGTAAAATGATGTATATAAAAATGCATCAGTTCTTTACTTTTTATTTCAGCCATGAGTGTTTAAATTAACTGTACGAAAGTTAGTGCGGTTAACCTTACAATTAGAGATCTTGTAAAGGTTGATATCAGAAGACTGTAGTTGATTCGGAACGGTATTTTCATTCTGTGCATGATTCAGCCATTTAAACTTCGGAACGGTATTTTT